>JAUNZM010001801.1:0-128992 GCA_033459285.1 Clamator glandarius
GTTAAATGCTTAAGAAAAAATCTTATCAGGCAATGAAGAGAGGCAGAACACTTGCTGTTGTTCCATTCACTGACTCTTTCTGTCTTAAATATTATATTTAAGAAGACTTTAATATTTAATTAAAAAATACAAATTTTAATTGATCTTTATTGCTTTTGACAATGTCGTCACTGAGTTGCTTTCACAATGACAGGAAATAGCAAGGGCAAGTATGTTTACTCTGTATATGGTGGTGGTGTATAGTCAATAAAACCTGTGATGAGGAAAAAATACTTTTTTCTCTATTTTTTATGTGCATATCTTTTATGTGGTATTTCTTTACTAATTTCTCAGTCAAACCCTAGTGGAAACATCTTGAATAATTTGTCATCATTACTTCATTTTTTTTGGAAACCAAGATAAATTAGAGAACATTATCAAAGAGTAGAGAATGACTGAGCAAACCAAAAAAACCCCACACATTACAAAAGCAGATCAAACCATATATTTATAATTCCTATTTCTTCTTTATCTAATAAAAGGTTGACATTGTAGTGTTTCTAAAGCCTATCCAAACTGGACTTAATGCAGCTTGAATAGAAATATCAGCAAATCTGTGATGCGATAAGCACAGATCAAGTCTGCCCGAGACTGCAGACAAGATTGCCCAGAGAGTGGTGCTTAATGGAGTTAAATCCAGCTGGAGGCCAGTGACAAGTGGGGTTCCCCAGGGCTCAGTCCTGGGTCCAGTCCTGTTCAATGTCTTTATCAGCGACCTGGATGAAGGCATTGAGTCCTCCCTTAGCAAGTTTGCAGATGACACCAAGCTGGGAGGAAGTGTGGATCTGCTGGAGGGTCGGGAGGCTCCAAAGGGATCTGAACAGGCTGGACTGCTGGGCAGAGACCAACGGCATGAGGTTTAACAAGGCCAAATGTCGAGTCCTGCACTTGGGGCACAACAACCCTAAGCAGAGGTACAGACTAGGAGAAACCTGGCTGGAAAGCTGCCAGGAGGAGAAGGACCTGGGGGTGTTGGTTGACAACCGACTGAACATGAGCCAGCAGTGGCCCAGGTGGCCAAGAAGGCCAATGGCATCTTGGCCTGTATCCGAAACAGTGTGACCAGCAGGTCCAGGGAGGTTATTCTCCCCCTGTACTCGGCACTGGTGAGACCGCACCTCGAGTACTGTGTTCAGTTCTGGGCCCCTCACCACAAGAAGGATGTTGAGGCTCTGAAGTGAGTCCAGAGAAGAGCAATGAAGCTGGTGAAGGGGCTGGAGAACAGGCCTTATGAGGAACGGCTGAGAGAGCTGGGGGTGTTTAGCCTGGAGCAGAGGAGGTTGAGAAGAGGAGACTGAGAGGAGACCTCATTGCTCTCTATAACTACCTGAGGGGAGGTTGTAGAGAGGAGGGTGCTGGCCTCTTCTCCCAAGTGACAGGGGACAGGACAAGAGGGAATGGCCTCAAGCTCCACCAAGAGAGATTTAGGCTGGACATCAGGAAAAAAATTTTCATGGAAAGGGTCATTGGACATTGGAACAGGCTGCCCAGGGAGGTGGGTGAGTTGCCTTCCCTGGAGGTGTTTAAGGCATGGATGGACGAGGTGCTGAGGGGCATGGGTTAGTGTTTGATAGGAATGGTTGAACTCGATGATCCAGTGGGTCTCTTCCAACCTGATTATTCTGTGATTCTGTGGTTCTGTATCACTTTCATGACCGATCATGTAATTATTTTCAATTCAGAGCAATCATTCCTGTTTATCTGATACCCTAGAGAACTTAGCAACTCAGTTTACAGAATTTCTGAAATTCACATATTTTTCCTTTCTTTGGAAGGTATTTCTTTCACAATAAAGGCAATTTTTAGTAATTAGGTAATTATTATTTTTCTCTCTGTACTTTCAAGGAAGCATATATGCACCTGTTGATGGAGGGTCACTGTGAAACAAACCTCTCGTATTTTACCCAGACTTCTGTAGCTGGCTGCTAATGAGAGTCACAGTACCAAAAAAGTTCAAACGCTGTTTTGTCTTTTTCATTTGCTAGACTTCAAGGTTGATGAACTCTCACTTTTTCTTCATTCATTTAATATTTTAAGGCATTTGAATATTTGAATTTAGCAAGGGCTTCTCTCAGTGCCATGAGTTCTCTTATTTAACTCTTTAGATTAATGTAAGGTGTATTGAGTTTGCATGGCAAGGTTTGGCCGGAGGTGGGATGGTGGCTACAGGGGTGGCTTCTGTGAGAAGCTGCTACATTTAACCTAATGGATTTTTAGCCTTTCTGTCTTCCTCATTTAGACAAAACGTCTGCTTTATGTAAGATGCTTTCTTGCTTCTTGTCATTTCCATTTCCCTGCTTCTTAGCCTTGCTTGGATTCTTTTTACTCACTCTTGATATAGGTCGTGTACATTTTTTCTCATTGTCCAGTATGTTGCCCAAGTAGTCTTCACACTGCCTTTAATTATTTATTTTTCGAGGAAACTTTTGTATTTCTATTTAATTTTCCTTTTTTATGTTGAACGTAATTTAGCTTTTCTGGTTTTTACAAAGATACTGAATTTAAGTACATCATTACACAGCAACAGAAAAATGCAATTAACCAGGTCTTGCACAGTGGATCAAGTCACTCAGGACCAAGTCAAGAGTTCTTCAAGCTTTTCTGGATTCCCAGGTAGCTGCTCTAAGGAACCATCATTGACAGTGTCTAAAAACTCAATCTTGACATCAGGTCTCACACCTGATCTAGTACTGTTATTTTTCCTTTCTTCTTAGTATGTCTGATGGCTTCATATATATGTTCATATATATTCATGTGGTATCATTCCATATCCAAGATGATATCTTTTTTTCATCAAACACCTTTGGTACTTGCTGCTTGAGCTTTGAAGACACATTTTCTGTTGAGATACAGAACGTTACTTCTGGTTCATTTCTCAAAATAGTTCTCATAATATAGTGGCATGTGGTCTAACAATTTGCTGAAATTTGCAGTGCTCTTAAAGTTCACTTGTCAAAAAAAAAAACTTTCTATAGACTTCTTGCACACATATGTAGTTTATTTCCCTATAGGTAACAAATCTTAAATGGAATCCTTGGCTGATGTGATTTAGAGTCATTCACAGAATCACAAGGCTGGAAAAGCCCCATAGGATCATCGAGTTGAACCATTCCCATCTGTCACAAAATCATGTCACTCAGCACCTCATCCACCTGTCCCTTAAACACCTCCAGGGAAGGTGACTCAACTACCCCCCCAGGGCAGCCTGTTCCAGTGTCTAATGACCCTTTCCATGAAAAATTTGTTTCTTATGTCAAGCCTGAACCTCCCCTGGCGGAGCTTGAGGCCATTCCCTCTTGTCCTGTCCCCTGTCACTTGGGCAAAGAGCCCAGCTCCCTCCTCTCCACAACCTCCCTTCAGGTAGTTGTAGAGAGAAATAAGGTCTCCCCTCAGCCTCCCCTTCTCCAGGCTAAACAACCCCAGCTCTCTCAGCCGCTCCTCATAAGGCCTGTTCTCCAGCCCCTTCACCAGCTTTGTTGCTCTTCTCTTGTCACATTCCAGAGCCTCAACATCCTTCTTGTGGTGAGAGTCCCAGAACTGAACACAGGATTCAAGGTGTGGTCTCACCAGTGCCAAATACAGAGAGAGAATAATTTCATTCATCATTGTGCTTGTCCCCTGTCCCAAAGTCCTAGTTGAGATAGAGTAGTTAAATTCAGCATCAAAGTAATCACAAACAGCAAGGCTGGAAGGGACTGAATTAGTTCCTCTTAGATCATTCTTTAATATATGCTGTATCTGTTGTTATTTCAGAAAGGCATTTGTCTAACCTGTTACTAGAGACATCCTTTTCTTGTCCCCTCTTTCTTCTTTCTCTTCTTTCCTCCAGACAATAATTCCACTTTACTGACTACTAGAGATAGTCCCATTTGTAGCTGCAATGCCTGATTTATGCTGAAATTGTCAATATATTTTATTTCTCAAGAAAATTTTAAGTTACTAGTTTAATACAGTATGTTTCAGAATTTAAATAGATGCTTACTAATAGTCAACAATTTATTGAATTTGCGTCTATTTTGACTTTTCCATATTGATCTGTCTAAATTTTAAGTTATATTTCTGTTTTTTCCATTATGCACACACACACATGCACGTACACAAATATGCATGTATACATACATACTTTCAATTCAATATACTTTCAATTGAAAGTTTCCTGTTATTTAGAAGGAAAATGAGGCATAACTGTGTGTTGGTTTAATATGAAATCACTGTTATGGTGTGTATCATACTAGGAATATTCTTAGGAGAATCAAGCTAGACAGGGAAACATTGTGTTGGGATGTTCTTTATCTGTGCCCTAACTAGACTGTACACTGTGTTTTGGTTTTGCTACATGTTAGAGCCACTGCATTGAATTTTGTTTGTGAAGTCAATAAAATCTACTTTATCATTGATAAAACATATGCCAAATAACTATATTACTTTGCTTAGGGTTTGCCAATTATAGAGGCTAAGACTAAGAAAGAGTTCAATGTACTTTATTATATTTTTATTTTACAGAGGCCCAGAAGATGCAATAAATGACTGCAGAATACTTTTTACAGAAGAAATGTACAAGATTGAAAAGCCAGGAGCTTATCCACTGACATTTAGAGATGGAGATTTCAAAAGTATGCTTTTTTAATTGTATGATTAAGACTGTTAGTTAAATATTTGAATGTTATAAATATTGCAGTAGTTCCAGATAACCAGAAGATCAAGTTGTAAACTTCATAGGATGGTTGAAGAAAATGCATATGGGGAAAATAGAAGCTAATTTAAACTTTGACTCATACTACTCATTTGTCCATTATTATCAAAGGTGTCTTGGTTCTCTAGCTCAGTGGATGCCAAAGGAGGGTGAATGCACCCCTGGGGGTGTGCAAGACAATCCAATGGGGTGCAGGAAGAAAATAATTTTAGTCCCATTAAAAAAATAAAATATACTAAAATAAAGTTTAAAATATTGTTTATTTCATCTTTATCTCATCCTTTTAAAATTTTTGTATATATTTTGTAATGTACATATTATATTACTAGAGTAGTACATGATTATAATTTCTAAATAAATATACACACATTGAGTGTGCATGCTCAAAAGTTTTTACTGATGGGGTGTGCAAACAAAAAAATTCAGAGATCACTGCTCTAGCTTCTTGCTTTTCAAACTCTTCCACTTCCTCCTTGTCTTCTCATTCAAGGCTCATTTCTTCACTGAAATAAGAAAAATGTTCTTTCAGCCTCCTGGAAATGCTCTAGTCATCGCATTACTTAGTTGGTATTATTGTTATATCCTGTATTACATTATCATGATTTAGTTTGTCAGATTCACTCCCATAGTCTTTCTTGATGGTTTGAACACAGAAATACTCACTCCAAAATTGTTTTCCTTTAATGCTATGGTTCTTTGAGCTGTAGTCAAGCGCTCTGAAGTCTTCTCTTCCTTCTGAACAACAGTTTCAGACACTTTCTGTACTAGTTGATTCTGCTACAGGTATTCAATTTATATACTCTTTCCTTTGCATCTAAAATAAGACTATTATACTCTCCTTTTTTATATTTAAAGGCATTTCTTACCTTAGCTGAGGAACCAGTACCTATGCTGTTATTTTATGAAGGATACATTGGTCTGAATTCCCAAATGAGCAGAGATAGGAGAACAGCATTAATTCCATTTCTGTAAAAAGAAACTGTATAAAAACTGTTGATCTGTCATCCTTGATAAATAATTCTTATCTACATCTGGGTAATAATTTTTTAGTGGAATGCAGTTTTTCTGAGTTGTAATTTGCTCTTCATAGGTCTTAAGCTATTCATTTAGAATTTATTAATATCTACATTTAAGAAAATTCCTGTTGAAGAATGTGCCAAGATCGAATCTGTAAATAGAGTGTACAGGTGGAGTACTGGTGGTGAGGAATCAGAGAAGCTGCTGATTGGTCATTTTCATTTTTACTTGTACACACGGCAGAAGAAATTCCATTAGTCCATGGTATCAAATGCCTCATTATAAAGGCACCATTTTCAAATAGGGACAGTGTTCATATGTGTAAAGAACTGAGTCCTATTGATGTAGGAATGCATAAAAGCAGTAATCTGGTCGTTTTGCAACACTAATGTAGGCTGATCCAAGTGCTTAAGTTTCAGTAAACCAATATAATTAAATGTATTCTTTCATTTGGATGTTTGAACTAAGAGGAATAAATTATTTCTTACTAAGTATAAATATTAAACTTGTTATTTGGAATTGATGAAATTAGAATAAAACTGTATTATTCTTTATTTATAAACCTTGTGCTTTTTTTTTTATTGCAACACTATAAAGGACTGTAATTTCACAGTTCTGTCCAAGTCCTTCTACTCCTTCTACAGACCTGCCAAGGCAACTTGCAGAACAATATCTTCTCATGACCTAGTCCATCAAAATGAGTCCATTAATCCACATTAATAAGTGTCTTCATAAAATAAGAATCATAGAATCATAGAATAGAATCATTAGGCTGGAAAAGACCTTAGAGATTATCAACTCCAACTGTACTTGTCCACTACTTAATCATATCCCCAAGCACCTCATCTACTTGATTTATAAAAACCTCCAGGGATGGTGACTCAACCACCTCCCAGTGCAGCCTGTGCCAGTGCTTGATAAACCTTTTGATGAAGAAAATTTTCCTAAAGTCCAATATGAACCTCCCGTGGTGCAGCTTGAGGCAATTCCTTCTCGTCCTATTGCCTATTACTAGGGAGAAAAGACCAACATCCACCCCTCTACAATCTCCTTTCAGGTAGTTGTAGGCAGTGATAAGGTCTCCCCTCAGCCTCCTCTTTAGGCTAAACACCCCCAGTTCCCTCAGCTGCTCCTCATAAGACTTCCTCTCCAGCCCCTTCACCAGCTTTGTTGCTCTTCTCTGGACACGCTCCAGGACTTCAATGTCTTTAGCGAGCGGCCCAGAACTGAACACAGTATTTGAGGTGCAGCCTCACCACTGCCGAGTACAGAGGCACAATCACTTCCCTGGTCCTGCTGGCCACACCGTTTCTGATACAACCCAATATGCTATTGTCTTTGTTGGCCACCTGAGCACACTGCTGGCTCACGTTCAGTTGGCTGTCAACCAGCCCCCCCAGGTCCTTCTCCAGGCAGCTTTCCAGCCATTCTTCCCCAAGCCTGTAGCACTGCATGGGTTTTTTGTGTCCCAAGTGCAGACTCTGCACTTGGCCTTGTTAAACCTCATTCCATTGGCCTCAGCCTATCGATCCAGCCTTTTTAGATCTGTCTGCAGAGCCTCCCTACCCTCCAACAAATCAGCACTTCCTCCCAATTTAGTGTCATCCGCAAACTTGCTAAGGGTGCACTCGATCCCCTCATCCAGGTCATTGATAAAGATATTGAACAGGACTGGACCCAGCACTGAGCCCAGGGAACCCCACTTGTCACTGGCCTCCAGCTGGAGTTAACTCCATTTACCACCACTCTCTGGGCCCGGCCATCCAGCCAGTTTTTAACACAGCAGAGGGTGCGCCTGTCCAGGCCAGTGGCAGTCAATTTCTCAAGTAGGAGACTGTGAGGTACTGTGTCAAAGGCTTTACTAATGTCCAGGTACAGCACATCCCCAGTCAGTTATTGTAATTATTATTCACTTCTTATAATGGGGTCAGTGCAGTCAAGCTGCCTGTGAATTATGTTGCCACAGTTTGAGTGTGTAGAGCTGTTCTGTTTATTTTTTACATCCCCCATGTCCCCATCCCCTGATGGCCAGGGTAGCAGAGCAACAGGCTAGGTTGCAACCTAATCTGGAAAATGACATTGACCCTTTCATAAATGTTAGGCTGAAGAACACAAGTTGATATTGACAGTAGTTTCTTAGTCATGTAGCAATATGTAAGTGTTACAGAGATATAAACTGTTCCTGTTGGCTTTGTCTTTTGAAACCCAGACTTTATTGTAATAGTAAAACATGGCATCTATGGCATGACATCTATGATATGTTCATGTGGGTACAGATATATATATTCTTCTGCTATTGTGTTTTATTTATAAATCTGAAATATTGTTTTTTAAGACCTATGTCTTTTTTTCTTTTTTGATAGGAAAGAGTGGCCCTGAATGCAAGCACTGTAGGGCTGACCCAGATAAGGAATGTCGCTTTTGCTCCTGTTACTTGTGTGGTGGAAAACAGGATGCTCACATGCAACTCCTATGTGATGAATGTAATATGGCTTATCATATATACTGCCTGAACCCTCCCTTAAGCAAGATACCAGAAGATGAGGATTGGTAAATATACAAGGATGATTTACTTATGTATATTCCCATTCTACACAAGGTACCTCTTTTTATTTGCAACTAGAGGAATTACTGAAGAGCTTTTATATTTCTGGTATATTTTTCATCCTTGCACTGTATGTAAACATATTTACAATTTACGTTAGGATTCTGTTTATAAATATAATTCATAAACAATTGGTATTGAGCCTTATTGGTCATTACAGAGGTTCAGAAATCAGCTTGTTCAGTTTATGACCTCTGTGACATTAACTGATATTATTAGATGCAATTATCACCATCTACAGTGGTGCTTCCCCAACCTTTTGTTTGTTTTATTCGGGCTTCATTGTTGCTTCTCTAATCCTTTTCTTTCCCCTCAGTCTCAGCCCTTGTTGTAGTCTCCTTGCCCTTCCCTTATCCTATAGCTGCCTGACAGGTTTTTTTTCTGCTGTTAGAAAACCACTACCTTACTCCTCTCCATTTCCAGTAACTCTAGTACCACCAGCAAGAAAGCCAAATGCGTAGGCCTTGGTGGACTCCATTCTGAGCTGACTCTGTATGGAGCCAGCATCAGCCACTGAAGTTTATCATCCTGAGCTTCATGTCTGTTCTGAATACATCAATAGATATCGATGGACATGTTTTAAAGAAAATCTTTGAATTGCACTTTGTGACAGATTTTAGTAGAATTATGCACTTCAAATAAAATATTTTAAGTACTTTAGTTAAGTTTTAACATTCTATGAAAGTAAATAACTTAGTTTACTATACTATATCAGTTGTCTTATATTGAGTAAGTTTGTTTATAGTTCAGTTATATTTATACTTATGTGCAATTTCAATTATGACATTTGGTGAGGGTTTTTTCATTGTGTATATGTGCACACTGAGATGCTTCTGCTGATTTAGAAGGAAATAGATATTTCCTTTTGAATATCCTGAATTAAAAATAATTTTATTCATATTTTCTCTGTTTGGAGAAACTGTTGAATTTGAACACTATTTTCAATACGTATTGCAAATACATATGAGCTATTTGGACTAAATATAGCAATTATTGTCTGTGTGCTTCCCAATTCTTGTATATGCAAAATGATCATGTATACAGGTATATATAGCCTTTATTCAGCATTTTTTGTTGGGCAGCATATGCTCAGCAATTCCCAGGTTTTCTGGTTTTGTGCACAGAAGAATAATCTGCACCAACATCCTTCTTCCTAATAACTTCCTAGTAATTGCTTATGGAAGTGAGTGGAAAATCTTGGTGCTTCCTAATCATGTGTTGGAAAGTGTTCTCTCTTATAGTGCTCCAGAGCTGATCATAGCCCTTAAACAGTGTTCTTTTGTGACTGTGCTTGATTTTTGGGTATAAGAATTGAGAAGTTTTTTGATTACAGTCATCCAGAATATTAAAGGAAATATTATTTAAGATCTGTCCTCTGACACTGCATCCATTCTTCTTCAGATTCCCTTATTCCTTAAAGACTCTATACCAGTACTCCAGCAGTAAAAAGCAATTTTATGCTCCAATATCAATCACAACAAGGTTACAAAAAATAAAATATACATGCTCCAAATTTATTTTTTTTTAAAAGAACAACCCTCAAAATGTGTTTGAACAGGAAAGAACATAGCCTGAATATCAATGTTCTAGTGGAGTATCCCTAGCAGAAAATTTCTTCTTTACCTTTAAATTAAACATGTATGATATGGAAAAGATTGTTTTAGTCCATATTTTTCAATTTTTGGAAATGTAGAATACTTTTCCATTATTTCTTGGTTTTGGTTTAATAAACTACTTTAACAGTACCAGGATCCCAAATGTTGAACTGAATTGTGAATTGTGACTGTGTTCTGCAATAAGTATCTGTATGAATTCTAGGTTGGAAATAAAAATATAATTTGAGGTAGCTCCATCTTCTTAGAGGGTTTAGAGCACGTACACAGGAAATTCTAGTGAAATATCTGTACACAGTGACTTATGAAAACTAATTCTTCTGTTCATACTCAAAGACAAAAAGTATACAGTAAGACATTAGTAGTAGTAACATAAATAAATTGTTGTAATTATTATAGAATCATCAAATCATAGAATAGTTTGGGTTGGAAGAGACCTTAAAGATCATCCAGTTCCTACCCACCTGCCATGGACAGCGGCACCTTCCACCAGACCAAGCTGCTCAAAGCCTCATCCAACCCAACCTTGAACACCTCCAGGAAGGAGGCACCCACAACTTCTCTGGGCAACCTGTTCCAGTGCCTCACCATCCTCACAGTAAAAAATATCTTCCTAATATCTAATCTAAATGTCCCCTCTTGCAGCTTAAAACCATTACCCCTCATCTTATCAGTACATGCCCTTGTAAAAAGTCCCTCTCTCTCTTTCCTGTAGGCCCCCTTTAATTACTGGAAGGCTGCTATGAGATCTCCCCAGAGTCTTCTCTTCTCCAGGCTGAACAATCCCAATTCTCTCAGCCTGTCTTCATAGGAGAGGGCTTCCAGCTCTCTGATCATCTTCGTGGCTCTCCTCTGGACTCACTCCAACAGGTCCATGTCCTTCTTATTTTGGGAACCCCAGAGCTGGATGCGGTACTGCAGGTGGGGTCTCATGAGAGTGGAGTAGACCTCCCTCAACCTGTTGACCACACTGCACGTTGCTGGCTGATGTTGAGCTTCTCATCCACCAGCATCCCAAAGTCCTTCTCTTCAGGGCTACTCTCAATTCATTCTCCACCCAGCCTGTATTTCTGCTTGGGATTGCCCCAATCCAAGTGCAGGACCTTACACTTGGCCTTGTTGTACTTCGTGATCAGACTTCATAGAATCATAGAATCACCAGGTTGGAAGAGACCCACCGGATCATCGAGTCCAACCATTCCTATCAAACATTAAACCGTGCCCCTCAGTGCCTCGTCCACCCATGCATTAAACACCTCCAGGGAAGGTGACTCAACCATCTCCCTGGGCAGCCTGTTCCAGAGCCCAATGACCCTTTCTGTGACTTCTTCTACTAGTGACTTTTGGACCAAACAGTCCATGGAAGTCAGAAGCAATGGCAGTTGCCTTTGCCTTGGCACTCATGGAGTGGGAAAAAAGTGCTGTTCGAAGCAATAAAAGGATCTGTGTGCTCCTTTCTCCCTTTTGCCTTAGCCACTGTTTCCTACAATCTCCTCTCCTATCCTTTTCCTACTGCAATGGTTTTATGGTGGGTGGAATGAGTCCCAGTGCCAAATGAGGCAAAGAAATATATAGAAATGGAGTTTAAACTCTTCCCATTTGTTGAGTACTGAGTCACATTCCTGATGCCTTAGGCGTGATGTGAGAGGATAAGGATGCTTGTGTACATATATGGTTTGGTACCCTAGGGCTGTTCCACATCCAGCTATCTGAAGTGAGCTTTGGTGCAGTAAAAGCAGATGATGACTGGGCAGGATGTGGAAATTAACCAAGAGCATTAGTCAGCAGTATACACTAATCTCATTTCTCCTCCCCTCTATGTGATCTGAACAAGTAAGCAAAGAAAGAGAAAATGAGGAGGGAATATGGGAAATGTGGGGACTTATCAGACATCACATGAGAAAAGAAGAGCAAAATGTTTTGCCTCTACCATTTACTTAAAAAAAAAAAAATCTTGTTTTAGAAGTGGACAGTATTTGTTCTTGTTGTGTTTATCTTTTCAGTCTCAGTCTTCAGCTTTTAAAAACTGTCTATATGCTGGCTTCAAAATATTTAGTCAGAATGAATACATTTGATACTATTTTGCTTCAAAGAAATGTATTGCCATTATAACTAAGTAACAAAGAATTTATTGAAACTTTTATTTTAGGTATTGTCCTTCATGCAAAAACGATTCTAATGAAGTTGTAAAGGCTGGAGAAAAACTCAAACAGAGTAAAAAGAAAGCAAAGATGCCATCTGCCAGTACTGAGAGCCAGAGAGACTGGGGAAAGGTAGAGTATATTTTAATCTAAAAATAGCTCACTGTTCATGTATGTGCTTGTCCTAGTTTAGCCCCCCCCCACTCCAGCTTGATCAGCAGCTAAACTGGGCAGCTGTAATCCAGTTCCCACACACACACACTGGAAAAGGGGAAAAGGAAATGAGAGAAACAGACTTGCAGGTTGGAAATTAAATCTAAAACATCTTTAATGAAACAATAATAATGAAAAGGAAAATAAGATTAATAAGAAAACAATAAAATATATTACATCCAACACAAAAAACCCCAAGAATGTGCCTGCAACTTTTTATTTAACAATTATTAAATCAACTACGATCACCGTCAGAATAGTTCCCTTCTGAGGTGACAGACAGCTGCACAAGATGCTGCCAACAGTCAAAGCAATTCTGTAGATCATTTTCTGAAAGGCTGTTGAGAATTTCCAGTGTTCTTGCTTTCACATAATCTACTGGCAGAAAATGGGTTCCTTTGAGCACCAACTTGGTCTTTGGGATTTCTTCACTGTAAGTCTCAGTCAATAATGAAAAAGTTTCCATCGCGATTTTCTTCAGTTTCACAAGAAACTTGATGTTAACTCCCTGTTCACTCTTGCACAATGACACGGTTCCCAAGCTATAGGGCGAGTCTGGGTTTTTTTTTGTGCTGGACCTGGTGTGAGCAATGGCCTCTCTACATACCAATGCCCCATTACCTTGGTGGTAAACATCAGGTACTATCACTACTAAAGGCAGATACTGTCTGAAAAAATATGTTTATAACTGTCAGAAACTGAAGCTACTTAAAAGAGGCTTAGCTGAAGAGTTAGAAAATTTGCTCTGCTTTAGCTCAAACCACAACTGTGTTATATCTTTAACTACTTTCATATATGCATTACACAAAATTCAGTATAGGATCGAAGAGACTTTAAAGCAATGGTGAATCCTGCACACTACCTACTGAAAGTTAAAACATCTGAAGAATTATTAAGATGACTAGAGATAAATGAAACTTCTGTTGACAATTTTCATATTTTGAAGTTTTACTATAATGGTTGGATGCCTTGGTATCTGCATCAGCTTTTATAAATTCTTTTAAATATGATAAAATTCATTCTCTCTGACATGTTTTTTAGGGCATGGCTTGTGTTGGTCGTACTAAGGAATGCACTATTGTCCCTTCTAATCACTACGGTCCTATACCTGGTGTCCCCGTTGGGACAACCTGGAAATTCAGAGTTCAGGTATGTTTTTAGTTTTGTAATTGAAATCAATCTGAATAATAGGTACAGTTTAGGCACAAAAATGATTTTTTGATTGGTAATTGTCTTCTTCAGTAGAATAAATATAAGACAGTGTATTTTAATTCTAATATTCAAAATACTGACAACTATATTTTAATTTGAAGTATACTGATTTGAAGATATAATTTAATTGCAGTTGTAAAAATAGAATAGAATCATAGAATCCATAGCAGCATTCCAGTTATCATAGAATCATAGAATTGTAGAATCATAGAATGGTTTGGGTTGGAAGGGACCTTAAAGATCATCCAGTTCCAATCCCCCTGCCATGGGCAGGGACACCTCCCACCAGAACAGACTGCTCAAGGCCACATCCAACCTGGCCTTGAACACTTCCAGGAAGAGGACATCCACAACTTCCCTGGGCAACCTGTTCCAGCGTCTCATCACCCTCATTGTGAAGAATTTCTTCCTTATGTCTAGTCTAAATCTGCCCCTCTCCACTTTATAGCCATTCCCCCTCAGCCTATCACTATATGCCTTTTTACAAAGTCCTTCCCCAGCTTTCTTGTATGCTCCCTTCAGGTACTGGAAGTTCTCCCCAGAGCCTTCTCTTCTCCAGGTTGAACAACCCCAACTCTCTTAGCTTGTCCTCATAGCAGAGGGGCTCCAGCCCTCTTATTATCCTTCTATTCCTCCTCTGGACCTGTTCCAACAGCTCCATATTCTTCTTATGCTGAGGAGTCCAGAACCGAACACAATACTCACAAGAGCAGAGTAGAGGGTCAAAATCACCTCCCTCAACCTGCTGGCAACGCTTCTTTTGATGCAACTCTGTTTACACCTGCCCTTCTGGGTTGCAAGTGCACATTGCCGTGTCATGTCAAGCTTCTCATCAACCAGCACCCCCAAGTCCTTCTCTGCAGGGCAACTCTCAATCACATCATCCCCCATCCTGTATTGAAACCGGGGATTGCCCCGACCCAGGCATAGGACCTTGCACATGGCCTTGAGGTTCACACAGGCCCACTTCTCCAGCTTGTCCAGGTCTCTCTGGATGACATTCCATCCTTCTGGTGTTTGTACTTACTATTTTTAAAGGGGAACCTGCTATAATTAGGATGGGCTTATATCTCGCATGTTAAACTCCCAACTGAAATAATAAGACAAAGTTGAATATTTTCTGAAGTCCTCTGCTAAGGATCATGAACCAATCCATCCTACTTATGAATATAACTTACAGAATTCAGAAGATATTTGACTATATCCATTGGTATTTTTAACTCTTATTAGCTGGTTGGGATCCCCACTGAGGGTTACTGTCCAGGTGCAATATAGTTCCTCTTTCAGTGCATACTTTTCTTCCAATGTGTTGTGGTGACAGGCTTGGTGCTATTGTGCATGTTATCCATACTTAACATAGGAAAGAAATAAGATTTTAGTGAGGGTTCTAAAGTTCTGGTAGGGATTGAACCCTCTGCCCCCAAGGTAAGAGCCATCTCGTATTGTATAACTATAAATTGATTACCTGTTCCTTTTGGATCATACACAACTGACATCAGTACCTTCCTTTAGGCTGATGAATGTTTTAAACTAATACAAGCCAGCATTGACAACTGAAAGAAGTAGTCCACCAAGCCATGTCCAATTGCACTGTCCCTTCTGTTTACTGTCACAAATGTTTCTCAGGCCATATAATTAATTATACTGGAACATAATCTGGCAGGAAACCCATCCTTTGGGGGGGGAGGAGAGGGTAATTTCCCCAATCCATTTAACTTTTTTTTTTGGCTAGAAGCAAAAACCTCTTCTAATGTTTTCTGATGTCTTCATCCCACCCATTGCTTCCAGAGGGTGTCCTTATAAAAAAAGAAGAAACCTGTTTTGCTTATGGAAAATGAGTGTCTGAATAATTTTGGGTTTGGTATGACATGCAAGACTTCAGGCTAAAATGGTCAACAGCAGAGATTTTACCCATTAGAAACAGTTTTCAGTTTCTCCCCTTAATAGCATTCACAGTGAAGCAGCTGACTTCTATACAAGGTCCTTGAAACTTCTCTGACTTTGGTGCTAATGTGAGCACTACCATCAATACAAGTACTAGAAAATAGTAAAGCAAATTAATTTTCTAATGCAAAATTTCAGTGCTAATGTCAATTATTCATTGCTTTTACACACAACTACTTGTTTGAGAAAATTCACATCTATTCTTATGGTTTTGTGATATTTTGATTTATTCCTACCATATTCAAAGAACTTTTATTTCTGATTCAACTGTTCTTTTGTATGAAAATGGTTCTTGGCAGATTTATGAGAATTTAGAAGGAAAATGCTGTAAATGCTCTCTCATGGTTTTCTTCCTTTTTTCATGTAACAAACTTCTTAAGTATATCTAAATGGGATGTATTTTATATATATATATATTATGAATCATGTAGTTTGAAGGCTTACAGCTCTCTTTTTCCTAGAAAGAAATTGACTTAGAACTGTTTCTGGATACAGCATCCAATGGGCAGAAATCTAAATTTTAAATCAAATTCTGGATGCCTCATGAAAATTAAAGAAGGGAGAGAGGAATAAATAAAATGACCTTTAGTGGAATGCGACAGAAGAGAGTGGTAGTGAGTCCTGTGCTGTTCAACATGTTCATAAGTGGTCTGGAAAAGTTGACAAATAACTGACAGTTAATGAAAATGCTAAGTTGTCTTGGATAGTAAAGTTGGGGGGGAATCATAACTTTTCATAGCTGATAATGGGCTTTCAGTTAATTATTATAATTTAGGAAAGATAATTTTTAAATAAGTCATCTGTGCTTAGTAGCGATTAGAGATGTAAATCAATTGTTAGGAGTTATTAAGAAAGGAAGAGGAAAAACTATATGAAGAACAAGGATACTTATAGGTATGGAATTGCTTTCATACAAAAATTGTATGAAAGATGACTACAGAGGTCTATTAAAATTAAAGAAGTTGAATAGGGAACAGTTGTATGTTCTTTTCTGATGTAGAAGTAGGGGGCATCAAATGAAATGATCAGGTGCTAGATTAAGAATGAGTGCAAGCAGTACTAATTCATGCCATATGTAGCAATATTGTGAACTCTTTCCTGTAGGATATTGAGGAAGCTAAGAGAACTCAATTAGATAAATTAATAAATTAATAACCATTAAGTGACTTTTCTTCCATGAAATGCAAAGATTTTACCTTTGACTCAGGAAATCTAAGCTGCACATAGCGGGAAACTGAGAAAATTTACATGTAAATATTATTGTGTACTTGCATAGTCAGTTTTCACACTGGCGAGCTATCCGGGTTTATTAGTTGTCAAAAACAGGATATCTGACTAGCTGGAACTCTAGTTTGATGCAGTTTGGTGACTGTTATATTCTTATGACAATAGTAAAGCAATGCAAAATCTTATAAAATTGCATAAAGGGAGAGGAGTATAGAAGTTGGACAGAACTGGAAAAAGAGAAAATTATCAGAGATGAAGGAAGGCTGTAAACATGATTGCATTTTCCTAAGTTGGTCAACTTTTAATGATACTTGACATAATTTTCACAAAAAAAATTGACTCACTATGATCTTTCTTGCATAATTATTACACAAATTTAAAATGCTACTGAATTAGAAGGAAAACATATATCATCTTTGAGTTGGTCTAAGCAACCATGAATCTGGTCTTAAATGTTGCTTACAGCAAGAACCATGAAGATTTTTCCTAAGGGGTAGAGTGTATCTATTCATATTTGTGTCACCACTGTTCTATATTTTCTTTTCTTTTCTGGGTTTTTTTTCCTTAAAAAAAAAAATCTTAAAAATTCATAACATTGTTTCTTTTAATGGCAACCCTGTTACACAAAGATACATATGTAAATAAATTTTAATTAGAAAAATTATTGCAGAAGGGCACCTGTTCCAAAATGTTATTTAAAATTTGTTCTTTTTTAATACTGAAGGTGAGTGAAGCAGGTGTTCACAGACCCCATGTTGGTGGAATTCATGGACGCAGTAATGATGGAGCTTATTCACTTGTACTAGCTGGAGGATTTGAAGATGAAGTGGTATGCCATTTAGTCAAATTGCTAATATGCTATTTTAAAGTTTATAAAGATGAAAAGTGGTACCTGTTGCTTATTAGTACTTAGGAAAATATGAGTATGCAAAAATTACTACCACCCAATGTCTCATTTTGTGTGTGTTACTATTTTTAGAATAAATCTTTCAATAAATTTTTCTTAAAGAATATTCTTAGTCTCATATTAATTACTATATATTTGAATTTTAGAATGTTTATGGAAGTCAAGTTGTAATGTGCTTATATAGTCTGAATATATTACCATTTAAAATCTTATATTTTGCAAGTCACAGAATAACAGAATCATTGAAGATGGAAGGGACCTTTTAAGAGGGTCTAGTCCAACATCCCTGCTCAAGTTTTGAATATCTCTATGTATAGAGACTCCACAGTCTCTCTGGACAGCCTGTTCCAGTTTTCAATCACCTTCACAGTAAAAAGTGTTTCCTTATGCTTAGACAGAACTGCCTGCATTTCCAGTTGTGCCTATTGCCTCTTGTCCTTTCACTGGACACTACTGAAAAGAGCCTGGCTCCATCCTCTTTGCACCTTTCCTTCAGGTATTTATATACATTGATGAGATGATCCCCTGAGCTTTCTCTTCTCCAGGCTAAAAAGTCCCAGATCTCTCAGGCTTTCCTCATATGTGAGGTGCTATAGTCCCTTAATCATATTAGTAGACTCTTTCCAGCATGTCTGCGTCTCTCTTGTACTGGAGAGCTCAGAACTGGACGCAGGGCTCCAGGTATGGCCTCACCAGTGCTGAGTAGTGGGGAGGGGTCATCTCCCTCCATCTGCTAGCAACACTATGCAGCCCAGGATATTGTTAGCCTTTTTTGCCACAAGGGCACATTGCTGGCTCATGTTCAACTTGATCACCAGGACTCCAAAGGCCTTTCCTGCCAAGCTGCTTTCCAGCTGGTGGGCCCTCAGTGTGTACTCAGTGTGCTTGGGGTTATTTTGCTCTAGGTGCAAGACATTTCCTTTTGTTGAACTGCATGAGGTTCCTCTCAGCCCATTTCTCAAGTCTGTTGAGATCCCTCTGAATGGCAGCACAACCCTCCAATATATCAAGTGGTGTACAAATTATATACTTCAAGTTCTGTCCTAGTCATTGCTTTTACTGTTGTAATGTTAAACAGATAGATCCCTCCTCTTCTGGAGTCAATTATACCTCTAAAGATAAATACATCACATTTTAATTTTAGAAAGAGCAGCAAAAAAAATGCCTGTGACTTGGACATACAAAACAGACATAGTAAGTCCAGTGGAGTGTCACCAAGCTGATCAGGAAGTTGGAACACATAAAATGCATGGAGAGTACTGGATTTGTTCAGCTGTAAGAAGAGAAGGCTTGGGGAGATCTTACTGCTGTCTTAAAATACATAATGGGAGCACACAGAGAAAACAGAGCTAGACTGTTAGAGGTGCACAGTGGAAGGATGAGAGGCAATGGAGACAAGTTGGAACATGGGATATTCCAGTTAGGTATGAGAAAACAAATCGTCATAAAGGTAATCAAATACTGGAACAGGAATCCAAAGAATTTATGGGATATCTCCTTGGAGATATCCAAACCTTGACCGGAAAAAGCCCTGAGCAACATGCTCTAACTGGATCTGTTTTCAGTGAGAGTTGGACTTGGAAACCTTAAGAGATCCCTTCCAACCTAAATAATTTGATAACTCTATGAAATAAATACATTTTGGAGGAAATTTTATTCTATATTTATAATCTCTCTCAGACTTTTTATACTCACTGCCAACATGCTACCTCTTTAATGGTCTCTTTTTGACTCTGAATGAACAGTTTACTATTGGGTTAAGAGTAGTTACAAAAATATACTGAAGGAAATAGAGTTCACTGTTTGACTTTCAGGTTTTGTCTTTTTATGATTCACATTTGTAATCGCATCATCCTGAAAACATAGACTTCTGAGGGACTTAGATCACCTGAGGGTTTGGAATGCTTGGTAATAACAAGTTGCCTCAATACAGGATTTGACCTCAAAATTGAAAAGGAATATGACTGTACTTTGTAAAATGAACCAAATAAAATTTAGCTTCATATATAAAATATTGTTACATACATTGAAAATTTGATATGTTAATGTCTCTTGTGAATGCTTAACTTAGGATTTTAGTGACAAGGACTTCAACTACTTCCATTACCTGATTTCAAATGCATTAACTACAGTGGTTAGATTCAGTGTTGGCTTTGTTAAAACCACAAATCTTTTAGTGGTCCCATTGTTGTAATAGTGATAATGGGCATATTAGCTGAGAAACAGCAAGAACTATGAAGTATTCTATGACTCTATGAACTATTTTGTTAATCCAACCTGGCCTTGAACACATCCAACTCTCTCAGCCTGTCCACGTATGGAAGATACTCCAGCCCTCTGATCATCTTTGTACCCCTCCTCTGGACCTCTTAGATCAACTCCATATCCTTCTTACATTGAGGATTCCAGAACTGGACACAGTAATTCTGATGACATCTCACAAGAGTGGAATAGAGGTGCAGAATCACCTCTCTCAACCTGCTAGCCATGCTTGTTTTGATGCATCTCCGGATACGCTTGGCCTTCTGAGAGGCAAGCACACATTTCTGGCTCATGTTGAGCTTCTCATCGACCAGCACCCCCAAGTCTTCTCTGCAGGGCAGCTTTCAATCACGTCACCCCCATCAGGTACTGATATCAGGGATTGCCCCGGATCAGGTATAGGACCTTGCACCTGGCCTTGTTGAACCTCATGAGATTTACACTTATCCAGCTTGTCTAGGTCCCTCTGGGTGACATCCCATACTTCCACTGTGGCAACTACACCACTCAGCTTGATGTCATCTGGAATCTTGCTGAGGGTGCACTCAATCTCACTGTCAATATAATTGATGAAGATATTAAACAGCACTGGTCCCAGTACAGACCACTGAGGGACACCACTTGTCACAGATCTCCATCTGGTCTTTGAGCCATTGATGACTACTCTCTGAATATGACCATCCAACCAGTTCCTTATCCCACCCTTCTTATCCGTCCACCCATCAAAATCATATCTCTCCAATTTAGAGGATGCCTTGTAAATACCAGGCAGTTCCAATTGCTTTTCTACTTTTTTTTATCTGATTCCCAGCCTGTTATCTGACTAGTTAAATACAGTCACATACTTTCTCAATGCAAGCTGGCTAAGAATTGTTTCTTAAGCTAATTTACTACTTTAAAATTCAAGTGTATAACACTTTAATGAGATGTATATACATATATCATTTGTCTATATGCATATCATGTCCCACAATGGACCATTATTTATTATTTCTGATACAGCTAGGTACAAAGGAAATGTTCTATCACATATAAATGCCTTGAAACATGCACTGCTGACTCTGTTGCTAAAGGCACAGATACTTTGAGATGTTCTAATTTCTGTTTATATTGCTGAGGATCCAATATCAGAAACTCACTACAGTCATTACACTGAGAATCTGTCTAATGTGAGTCATCTGAACTGACTATGGAGCTGAAAACTTGATACTTGCTATCCATTTTTATACATTCTATTATAGAATCATAGAATCCCTAGGTTAGAAAAGACCTTTGAGATTATCAAGTCCAACTGTACCTGTCCACTACTAAATCATATCCCCAAGCACCTCATCTACCCACTTTTAAATACCTCCAGGGATGGTGACTCAACCACCTCCCAGGGCAGCCTGTGCCAGTGCTTGATAACCCTTTCGGTGAATATTTTCCTAATATACAAACTGAACCTCCCCTGATGCAGCTTGAGGCCATTCTCTCTCGTCCTATCACCTGTCACTTGGTAGAAGAGACCAGCACCCACCTCTCTACAACCTCTTTTCAGATAGTTGTAGAGAGCAGTAAGCTCTTCCCTCAGCCTCCTCTTCTCCAGGCTAAACTATCCCAATTCCCTCAGCCGCTCCTCATAATACTTATTCTCCAGCCCCTTCACCAGCTTTGTTGCTCTTCTCTGGACACGCTTCAGGACCTCAATGCCTTTCTTATAGCGAGCGGCCCAGAACTGAACACAGGATTCGAGGTGCAGCCTCACCACTGCCGAGTACAGAGGCACAATCACTTCACTGGTCCTGCTGGCCGCACCGTAGCTGATACAAGCCAAGATGCTATTGTCTTTGTTGGCCACCTGAGCACACTGCTGGCTCACGTTCAGTTGGCTGTCGACCAACCCCCCCAGGTCCTTCTCTTCCAGGCAGCTTTCCAGTCATTCTTCCCCAAGCCTGAAGCACTGCATGGGTTTTTTATGTCCCGAGTGCAGGACTCTGCACTTGGCCTTGTTAAACCTCATTCCATTGGCCTCAACCCGTCGATCCTAACTGTTCAGATCCCTCTGCAAAGCCTCCCTACCCTCCAGCAGACCAACACTTCCTCCCAATTAGTGTCATCCGTAAACTTACTAAGGGTGCACTCAATCCCCTTGTCCAGGTCAATAAAGATATTGAACAAGACCGGATCCAGCACTGAGCCCAGGGGACACCAGTTGTGACCGGCCTCCAGCTGGAGTTAACTTCATTTAACATCACTCTTTTCACTCGGTCATGCAGCCAGTTTTTAACCTAGCAGAGGGTGCGCCTGTCCAGGCCAGTGGCAGCCAGTTTCTCCAGGAGAATGGTGTGGGAAATGGTGCCAAAGGCTTTATTGAAGTCCAAATGCACTACATCCACAGCCTTTCCCTCATCCATTATCCATTCATTCATTCCCTCATCCATTAAGTGGGTCACCATCATGGTTCCAACATCTTCTCATTCATTCGGATTTCTTATCTATTTTCACATCTCACTTATAGTAAGGGCATATTTTACATTATTTTATTTTATGGTATTTTTAAAATTCATACTTTCTTGTTGCTTGTATTTTAGATTCTTAGGCAGACTATTATTTTCTGTTCTGTAATAGCCTTCTCTCCTCCTTCCTTTACATATTATTCCATATTGTTGTTACTTTTACAAAATGTTAATTTAAAAAAAAAATCCTCCTTGCATAATTTTGTAAAATCTCCCCGTCTCCTGATCTTTAAACCCTTCATTGTCTCCTTTTCTGTTCTTGCATTGTGTTCAAGATTACTTTCACAGCCTGAAAACCCCTATTTTATTCTTTCAAACAAGAGTCCTATATTTAAACCTTTTCTGGGCTTTAATAGCTTCTTTTTTTAAAAAAAAGCTTTTATTCTGTTTTTGTGATTCTAAAGAAAATTTTAACTTTTGATTATATAATATTTTATATATTGACAGATACAGAATTTTGTGTACATATGAGACTAAGCAATTCGTAGAATCACGTAGTCATAGAATCACAGAATGGTTGAGGTTGGAAGGGACCTCTGGAGGTCATCTGGTCCAACCCCCTGCTCAAGGAAGGTGACCTAGAGCTGGTTGCCCAGGACTATGTCCAGATGGCTTTTGAATATCTCCAAAAGAGAGGTTTCACAACCTCTCTGGGCCACTTGTTCCAGTGCTCAGTTACTCTCACAGTAAAAAAGTGTTTCCTTATGTTCAGATGGAACCTCCTGTATTTCCATTTCTGCCCATTGTCTCTTATCCTGTCACTGGGCACCACTGAAAAGAGCTTGGCTCAGTCTTCCCTGCACCCTCCCTTCAGGCATTTATTGGTGAGATTCCCCTAAGCCTTCTCCTCTCCGGGCTAAACAATCCCAGCTCTCTCAACCTATCCTCACAGGAGAGAGGCTCTTGTTGCTTCATAATAGAAAGAAAAGCATAGATAATCTTACATCTCTTTAGATGCTGGGAACTCTGAGCAATGTAGTATCGAACAGACCTCCGATCCACATGCAGTACAATCTACAGTCACGGTCCATAGCAGAGATTCTCCTGTTTTGGTTATTCAAGCTATTATAGGATTTTCTTATGAGGAAACATCTCCTTGATTTTTACTGTTAAAACAGAAAATGTGTTCTCATGAGAACTCCTTGCTGCACTGTTAGATAAAGGCAAAGGCACACAGATGGCTTAATCACTAATACTAGGTTCCTCTGTTACAATGAGCTGGCTGAGTTTATCCTGCGGCCAAGGGATTTGTGCAGCACAACACAGGCCTGAAGGCCACACTGTATGTGAAGCACAGCTCAGTACAGCACAGGCCTGGGCCTACTCAGGTTAAGTGAGCACTAACCCATTGATGTATAGTGGTCTTCCAGTCAGGTTTACTACATCTTCTTTGCCCCAAGGGCACCCTACTGGCTCATATTCAACTTGGTGTCCACCAGGACCCCCAGGTCCTTTTCCACAAAGCTGCTTTCCAGTCAGGCTGCCCCCAGCATATATTGGTGCATGGGGTTGTTCCTCCCCAGGTGCAGGACTTTGCACTTCCTTTTGTTGCCCTCTCAGCCCATTTATTCAGTCTTCAAGGTCCATTTGGAAGGTAGTATAACTCTCTGGGTTGTGTTGACCAACGCTCCCAAGACCTTTACCACTGGGCAGTTTTCCAGCTACTCTTCCCCAACCCTGTAACATTGCATGGGGTTGTTGTAAGCCAACCTTGTTGAACTCCATACAGTTTGCCTTGGCCCATCGATCCAGCCTGTCCAGATCCACAGCCTTTCCCTCATCCCCTGTCACCTTGTCACAGAAGATCAGGTTAGTCAAGTAGGATCTGCCTTTCCTAAACCCATGCTGACTGAGCCTGATCACCTAGTTGTCCAGTATGTGCCATGTGATGGCGCTCAAGATGATCTATCTGCTCCATAACCTTCCCTGGCACTAAGGTCAGGCTGACAGGCCTGTAGTTCCCTAGATCCTCTTTCTGGCCCTTCTCATAGATGGGTGTCACATTTCCTAACCTCCAGTCAACTAGGACCTCCCCAGTTAGCCAGGACTACTGAGAAATGATGGAAAGTGGCTTGGTGAGCACTACTGCCAGCTCCCTCAGTACCCTTGGGTGGATCCCATCTAGTCCCATAGACTCGTGTGTATCTAAGAAGTGGTATAGCAGGTCACTAACCTTTTCCTCTTGGATTATGGGGTCTCCATTCTGCTCCTCGTCCCTGTCTTCCATCTCAGGGTATCCCGAGAACAATTGGTCTTGCTATTAAAGACTGAGGCAAAGAAGGCATTAAGTACCTCAGCCTTTTCCTCATCATCCTTTGTCACTATGTTTCCCCCCACATCCAATAAAGGATGGAGATTCTCCTTAGCCCTCCTGTTGTTGTCAATGTATTTATAGAAACATTTTTATCATCCTTTACCGCAGTAGCCAGACTAAGTTCTAGTTGGGCTTTGGACCTTCTAATTTTCTCCCTGCATAACCTCACGACATCTTTGCAGTCCTCCTGACTTGCCTGCTCCTTCTTCCAAAGGTCATAAACTCTCTTATTTTTCCTGAGTACCAGCCAAAGTTCTCTGTTCAGCCAGACCAGTCTTCTTCCCCACTGGCTTGTCTTTTGGCACATAGGGGCAACCTACTCCTGCACCTTTAAGATTTTGTACTTGAAGCACATCCAGACTTCCTAGTCTCCCTTGCCTTTCAGGACTACCTCCCAAGGGACTCTGTGAACCAGTCTCCTAAACAGGCCAAAGTCTGACCTCCGGAAGTCCAAGGCAGCAGTTCTGATGAACTAGCTCCTCACTTCTCCAAGAATTAAAAAATCTTTTTTTCATGATTGCTGTGCTCAAGGCAGCTTCCAACCATCACATCATCCATGAGTCCTTCCCTGTGAACAACAGGTCCAGTGGGGTACGGTCCCTAGTTGGCTCACTCACCAGCTGTGTCAGGAAGTTGTCTTCCACACACTCCAGGAACCTCCTAGACTGTTTTCTTTCCATTGTACTGTATTTCCAGCAGATATTCAGTACGTTGAAATCCCCTATGAGGGCTAGCGATTGTGAGGCTTCTCCCAGTTGCTTAAAGAATAATTCATCTGTCTCATCATCTGTAACAGACTCCCACCATGATATCTATCTTGTAGGCCTTCCCCCTTTTCTTACCCATAAATACTCGACCCTTTCATCACCATCGCCAAGCTCAAGACAATAAAAATATGCCCCAACATACAGGGCTACCTCACTGCTTCTCCTTCCTTGCCTATCCCTTCTGAAGAGTTTGTAGCCATCCATTGCAGCACTCCCGTTGTATGAGTCATTCCACCATGTTTCAGTGATTGCAACTGAAATCATAGTTTGCAGCTGTACAGTGACATCCAGTTCCTCCTGTTTGTTTCCCACACTGCATGCATTTGTATAGATGCACTTAAGTTGGGTTATTGATCCTGCTGTCTTTTTTTGGAGAAAGAAGCCCTAATTCCTATGTGACTGTTCTCATTCACTTCCATGGTTTCTAATGCAACAACTCCTGTGTCTTTGCTGCTGCGTGGATCTCCATCCCCTACCACTATTGACATGACTAAGATGCAAGTGCTTAAAGCTCTAATTCTGCTAAAAAGAGCGTTCCATTTGTTTCTAATTTCCCTTCTCCTGGATTTCCAGTTTGCCCCAAATCTATAGTTTCTTGCCCATTCACTTGTAGAACACTGAAGGGGTATAGGACAAGTATGTATGCCCAGGCCGCAAAAGTTTGAAAATTCCGTTTCCCATGGAAATTGGTTATAATGGTTAATTATAAATATAGTTAAATATGTGCCTTTCATTTGAATTTGACTTAAGCATCTGCCCATTTCTTCTTGATTTATGTTTGTCTGTTAGATGAAAAATATTTTTGTATTCAGTATTCACTAAGGTACCTTCATGAAGGTACTTGTATATAATCTTTTTCACTAAACTAAACAGAATGTACCCTTTGTCTCTTGTGAGTTTCTCCAGTCTTGTTCATTTCTTTGGGTTTTTTTTCCATCCTTTTTTTTTAAACATCCTTTTAAATATCCTATTCCAGTACTTGTATCAACAATGCTGTAAAAGAGGTAAAACTACCTCCCAGTTTCTGATTACTACCATTTCCTTAAATATTCTGTTTTCAGGGTTTTTTTTCCAATTCAGTTTGTTTTTTTTTTACCTTCTAGTGTTTTTTCTTTTTATTGTATCTAAATAAAAAGGAAAGAGAAATACTCTAGTAGCTCTGTTAGTGAATTTATTAAGATTTTTCTACATAGTGTAAAGTAAACAGCATTTCTGTAATTACTTTATGGCCCTGTACAACCAACATTTATCTGTCATGACACTTGTCTTGCTCTGTTATTGCCAGTCATGAAATAGATGTAATAATCTTGCAATGGGTTGGTATTGGTTCCATGCTGATGTCAAACATTTACTAGCGGTTGAAAATTAATGAACGTACCAGGATGTTTAGATTTTTTGCTCTGAAATTTCATATGAAAATTACTAATTTGATAAGTATTCATTTTATATCAGTGCTTCGTGCTTTGGAAAATATTTGCATTTTAAAAGAGAGATTATTATAAATATATGTGTAATTTCTAAAATACTTGGATTTGTTATGAGTATTGTGAATTTGTGATGGGTTAAAGAAAAAATAACAATAGTGGCTAAACTTAAGAGCTATGTATATTTTTTGTTATTTTAAAAGTTTGTTTTAAAGGAATTTTTGATCAACCTTCATTCAATTTCACTTCTTCATTAGGAAATATGAACTACTACAGAATTATGTCAGTTCATAAAATTTGTGTCTGAAAGAGCCTTCTAAGCTCTTAGCAGTTCAGAGCAACTGAATTCAAGGTAGGGGCAGTATCTGCAAATGCAAAAACCCCCAAACCAAACCACAAACTAAAAAATCTTAGACACCTCTTTTTCTTTATTTTTTTCCTGATTTTTTTTTTTTTACTTGAGAGTAAATAAATATAGTGTTATTATAAAGTACTTGTCTTGTACTTAAGTACGAAGTGCTTTGCCATATTGGCCCTCAGTCTCATGAACAAGCAGAAGTGAGCCCTCCAAGTGAGGTATTACATATTTTCTAAATGGGATTTTCTTGTAAGCTCTTAATTTAGAGAATGAGTAAACACTAGCTAGAATGCATTCCTTCTATCAGAAATATTTGTGTGACTAAAAAGTAACATTTGTGGAATTTAAAGATTTTTTTTAAGGTAGGTATATTTTTCTGATTTCTTCTGAACTTTCTGATTAATATGTTGCATCTGAAACAATTGATTTTTGCTATCATGGTTACTCTGAAAGGAGAATGTTAAAACTGAGCATATACTTTTCTTTGGCTCAGGCAATTGTTCTTGTTTGAGTAAATATAACCAATGAAGGAGCAGGTTTTCAGTTCAGATGCTTTAATATTGAATGCTAAAATGGAGGATAATCTTCTTACACAGGACCGAGGAGATGAATTCACTTATACTGGGAGTGGAGGTAGAGATCTTTCTGGAAATAAAAGAATTGGAGAACATTCATTTGATCAAACATTAACACACATGAACAGGTAAGATTTTAAGACTAAATTTAAAAAAATTCCAGACCAAAAAGTTCCTTTAAATTAAAAAATACATTTTACCAAATTTTTTTCAAAAAAAGACTTGAAAAAAAAGTTAGATGTTTGCTTAAGGTATATTTATGTTCTGTAAATAGCCTGCCTAAACACTAGGAATTCTGAATACCTTTACATTTCTAAATGTATACCATGCTAAGCTGGGTGGAAGTGTGGATCTGCTGGAGGGTCGGGAGGCTCTGCAAAGGGACCTGAACAGGCTGGACTGCTGGGCTGAGACCAACGGCATGAGGTTTAACAAGGCCAAATGCCGGGTCCTGCACTTGGGGCACAACAACCCTAAGCAGAGCTACAAACTAGGAGAGACCTGGCTGGAAAGCTGCCAGGAGGAGAAGGACCTGGGGGTGTTGGTTGACAACCGACTGAACATGAGCCAGCAGTGTGCCCAGGTGGCCAAAAAGGCCAATGGCATCCTGGCCTGTATCAGGAACGGTGTGACCAGCAGGTCCAGGGAGGTTATTCTCCCCCTGTACTCGGCACTGGTGAGACCGCACCTCGAGTACTGTGTTCAGTGCTGGGCCCCTCACCACAAGAGGGATGTTGTGGCTCTGGAGCGAGTCCAGAGAAGAGCGACAAAGCTGGTGAAAGGGCTGGAGAACAAGCCTTATGAGGAGCGGCTGAGAGAGCTGGGGGTGTTTAGCCTAGAGACGAGGAGGCTGAGGGGAGACCTCATTGCTCTCTACAACTACCTGAAAGGAGGTTGTGGAGAGGAGGGAGCTGGGCTCTTCTGCCAAGTGACAGGGGACAGGACGAGAGGGAATGGCCTCAAGCTCCGCCAGGGGAGGTTTAGACTGACCATTAGGAAAAAAATTTTCATGGAAAGGGACATCGGGCTCTGGAACAGGCTGCCCAGGGAGGTGGTTGAGTCACCTTCCCTGGAGGTGTTTAAGGGACGGGTGGACGAGGTCCTGAGGGGCATGGGTTAGTGTTTGATAGGAATGGTTGGACTCATTGATCCAGTGCGTCTTTTCCAACCTGATAATTCTATGATTCTACGATCTGCATAAAGCAACTAACCATACAGTGGCTATGGAGTACTAAGGTTGATTGGGCTTTCTCTACTAGATCAGACATTGAATTTGCTGTGCTTCTGTCAAGCACCAAAACTGTGTGGGAAGGCATTCTTTCAGACTGTGCTGGTACTCGGAGGAAAAAGAAGAAAAGGCTGACTGCGATACTGACAGAGGAGGTGATAGATGCAACAGAAACAAGAACTTGGAAAGGAGAGAGGCAGGTTTTTAATCATTAAAGCAAACTTTTTAGTGGAACCTGGTTCCTCTGCTCTCAGCAAATGTTTGTGAAACTGGCAAGGTGTGTGTCTAGTTGCTTTGTAGTAATTGAGGTGCATGGAGTATTACATAGTGCTACCAGTTATCTATTTTGTCTGGCTGGTGGTAGTCTTTGCTTTGGGTCTAATGTTCTTAGCCCTTGTGATAATTGAGGGAGATATGGTTGCATATAATAGAATCAGAATTGGGGGTTTGTTTGTACAGAATGTTTTCTTATTTTGTCTGTAGAAAAAAAAACTTTTAAACCTGCATTACTCCACCTTTCTTTACTTTTCTGTATATTGCAGGCTGTAGATTTTGCCATATTTTTCTGAGCGCCATTGTTTCTTTTGTGGTCCATGGTTGTGTTTGAACATGATTCCAGAGACTTTTGTTCATCCATGCTCAAATCAGTGTATGGCTATAAAAATATTTTATGTTTAGACTGTTTAGTCAGGGAGGGATTCATTCTATCTTACTCCAGGTGTCTAGAATAGGACCTATATTAATAGTAGATAAAAGTTAATGTTCCAGGAGAGACTCAGAGCAAGCTGCAGCCTACTTATGCTCATCAGTTGTATGGAGATCCAAATAACTAAATTTAGACAATATAAATACTGCTGCTTAATATTCCTCTACATTATTATAGTGTTGCTCCACGAAATGCCAGCTGTCTCCATGAGATTTATTCCCCTGTATTTCTTTTGGAAGGGTAAAGGTTTATCCATAAAGATTTTCACTTCCTGCCAAAAGCAATACTTTTCCTCCCTCATGCATAGAAATTCTTGTTCTCATCCATTCTTAAAGCTAGCATGTCATGTGGGAGATGCTGCAACTAAACAAGGAAGAACATTTTTTTGCTATGTTTATTGATATTTATTCTGAATCTACTGATGATCCATCTATTCTCTTCTAGATCAAAATACATAGAAAAGAAAACCATTATGCTTTGCTTGTCTCTGAATTAGTTTGTGGAATGCAATTTGTAAACTTCGGTAGTTAATGGACTAATAAGAGTAATATTTGTTACTATTTTTGATAGGCACTATGTACTTTATTCTTATGTTACTTTTCACAATGTTTATCAGTTCACATACACTCTAAAAGCCTAAAAATATGCAGTAATGTGGAAGAGTTAGAGAGATAATTTGACATTGTTATGATATTTTAAAATACTTCCATGTTACTTGATAAATAAAATGAAAATGAAAAAATATTGAACCTTAAGGGACTTGTTTCTTTTGTTTAACTGTATTAGCTGAATTTTCATCATGAACATTTGGAACTAAATATATTGTATTCCTATTCCTATACTCCCACATGATAGAGTTGTTCTTGGTGCTTCTATTGGTATTTCAGTCTACCAAAGAATTCACTGCAAATTCTTCTTCTGCTTAGTAAACATAACTGGATAAGGCAAACAAATTTGATCTTGTTACACTGATTCTCAATAGCACATTGTATGAAACAATCTATTTTATGAAATTATTTAATGTGATTTTCAGGGCATTGGCCCTTAACTGTGATGCCCCATTGGATGATAAAAATGGAGCAGAGTCTAAAAACTGGAGAGCTGGAAAGCCAGTCCGAGTAGTGCGCAGTTCAAAAGGACGACGGATCAGCAAATATGCCCCAGAAGAAGGCAACAGATATGATGGCATTTACAAGGTAATACAATTTTTACTGTTTATATAGCATTACTTTTTTCTTAAGACGTTTTTTTAAGTGTCTTCTGTGTGTCTTCTGTGTGTTACATAGCAAACTCTTCATTATTGCTTTTGAAGCAATTATTCTTTTCTTACCATAAGGATAGTTTAGCCTACTTTGTTCTGTAGTGAAATGAATGGATGCATTCCATCCATTCCAACTGTGATAGTGACAGATTGCATGGAATGGGTCCAGAGGAGGGCTACAAGGATGATCAGAGGGCTTGAGCCCCTCTGCTATGAGGACAAGCTGAGAGAGTTGGGGTTGTTCAGCCTAGAGAAGAGAAGGCTCCAAGAAGACCTTATAGGAACCTTCCAGTACCTGAAAGGGGCCTGCAAGAAAGCTGGGGAGGGAGTTTTAACAAAGGCTTGTAGTGATAGGACTAGGGGCAATGGGTATAAATTGGAGAGGAGCAGATTTATGCTAGACATGAGGAATTTCTTCACCATGAGAGTGGTGAGGCGCTGGCACAGGTTGCCCAGGGAAGTTGTGGCTGCCCCATCCCTGGAGGTGTTCAAGGCCAGGTTGGATGGGGCCTTGGGCAGCCTGATCTAGTGGGATGTGTTCCTGTCCATGTCAGGGGGACTGGAATTAGATGATCTTTAAGGTCCTTTCCAACCCAAACTATTCTATGATTCTATGATCATTCAAATTTCTTCTTTGCCTTGAGACAATAAGGTATGACTAAATGCATGTATTTGGCTTGTGGTAAAATAATGACTACCCAGAATAATATTTGCTGAACTTTTAGGTATAATTTCTTAAATTTGATTTGAGGAGCTACTGAGGAGCAAAAACATAAGCATCTTTTTATTTATCCTTAGGTGGTAAAATATTGGCCAGAAATTGGGAAATGCGGGTTTTTAGTTTGGCGTTATCTTCTGAGGAGAGATGATTTTGAACCTGCACCCTGGACTTCAGAAGGGATGGAACGATCAAAGAAGCTGGGTCTAAGTGTACAGGTCAGAATTAGTGTTCACAAAGTTGCTCTGATATTCTGTCCAAGTAAATGGAGTACTAAATTTTAAAATTAGGAATGCAAATTAAATTTCAACCCCATTTTTCATATACTTAAATGAGGCAGGGTCTAATATAAAAAAATATTTTAAATCATCTGTAATTTGAAAAGCTATGATATTGGCAAAGTAGAAAGAATTGTGGAGGAAGTTTTCTGCCTTAATGGGAAATTACTCTATATATATGAATCAGAAAATTATGACTTTGAATACAATTTTGTGATCCTTACACTGGGTAAGATTTATAAAAGTAACTCTTGTAATAGTTGAATCTTTTTCTTAGAATTTAAGAAATATATATGTTTTCATGCGTTTTTCTCTAATTGTAACTTATGCTTGAGGAACTATTCTAGATAGCATATTTCCGGCAGAGACTTTGGCACTTTGAAATTTGTGGCAGATGGGAAGACTCAAAGTAGTATTTTTTTCCTCAGCAAACCAATCATTTCCTTTGGATGAATTTTGCTGCATGACATCATCTTCAACTTTAGCTTTCTGATTTGTATAGTTGGAGTTGTAGATATGGATATAAGGTGTCTTTTAATAAAAAATTATTCTAGATCAGATCCTTTGTCCTAACTACAGTTTTCTAAACATATATTAATTTAAAAGCTTTCCTGTTTATATAGAGTTTTAAAAAAATATTTTTATATTATTTCAGTATGTAGTCATAGGAGTTTATATTCTTTTAGAAAACAGACTTGTTGGTATTAGGGCATTCCCAGATGCTAGTGGATTTTGTTGTAAATCTGTTTTTGGGGTTTTTTTTTCAGTATCCAGAAGGTTATTTGGAAGCCATGGCTAGTAAAGAGAAAAAGGATAAGGTTAAGAAGCAAACTGTGAAACAGGAGCCAACCAGCCAGAGTAATGGAAACCAGAAAAGGACAATTGATGATGGTATTTCTTTTTACTTCTTAGTGTTAGAGCTCTGTCAAGTCATATGTAAGCCAATGGGATGAAAACAACAAGGAAGTAGGAAGTCATTTGGAATCCAAATGTACAGTGTTAAGTGCTCAGTAATAAAGTAGGAAGCTGGAGATCTTATGGTGGTTTTCTGTATTTATAAGTTTTCTTTTTCTCAAACTACACAGAGAAATGAACAATCTTCTGTGTTCAAAATAAAGCTGAGCAATTTGAATTGGAGCTTTATTAAATCATCACATGGATATGATTCATGATTTAGCTTTCTAGAAATAATTTTGTCTTCCTTTTTTAAGAGTTCACACTGCCACAGTTACTGTATCTTGTCATAATTTTAAACAGGTATAGAGGAGACTAAAAATACATCCAAAGCCATGAGAATGGGAGATGGAGGGAAAGGAGAGGCTTTCCAACTGACCCAGCAACAGCAGTGGCTGATTAAAGAAGACTGTATGAACCAGAAACTCTGGGATGAAGTACTTGCTTCTCTTAACGAAGGACCAGTATGCTTGCAACTTGCTTAAATTATTCATTTTGAACCCTTCTTTACATAGAGTTAGGAGAAATGAGGCTTTGTTAAAACCTAATTCATTTGCTTAAAATTGCTGAATACATGCTATCTGTTTAGAAACAGTTGATGGGGCATGTAATTTCATTCACTTAAGGAGACAGAAGAAGTATAATCATGTTGAGACTTAGAAACCAAATTAAAATATTTTTAACTCAAGTTTAGCAGATTATTCCACTCACTATAGAGAGAACCTTAAGGAAAAAAAGAGGAAATACTTCCCCAGTTGTCAAGAAAATAGCAAGGATAGTTCAAGTTTGAAGACATTTGTGGAATTTTTTATTAGTTTCTGATGGAATATCCTCCAAAATATTACGTCCTTGAATATTAATTAGCTTTATTGACATGACAATTCGTAGTTATTTTAGTTGTTTTGCAGAAGAAAATCAATCAAGATATCAGAATGGTAAAGATCACTATCAAGTCAGTGAAAGAACAAAATATTAGATGGAGAATGGATGCCTAAAAATGAATGTACAAAAACACTTTATTTGGGAATTGCCGTGGGCTATTTAATTTGCTTCTTTGACAGAAAAAGCATGCAGTAACTCCTTGTTCTTCCACTTACAGTACTACTATTACAATAATGCTACTGCACTTTTATAGGAGATGATACTGTAAAGTTATAAATTATCTTTGGGTTGTCGAACGTTTGTAAATATTTAACTTTCATCTCTTAGCTATGTGGCAAAATACAGTAGATAATGTGTTTCTAAAGCAACAGAAAACAGTATCTTAAGAGAAATCAATTTGCTACAAAGTTATTTTCCTATAAATTCCTGCCCATAATTTTGATTGCCCTTGGTGACAGCCATGTAGAAATTTTGATGGGAATCACACAACTACCATTAGATAGCTGCAGTTAAAATATAAATTTAATGCTTGAAACAATGTTTCCACTTTAATTGTTTTCGGTTGAGATGAATCTGATGTTACTAAAATTATTGAAAAGAACTCTATTTTGAATAACTTTACTGAAATACCTGAGATTAATGTCTCTCTAAACATGCTTGTGTGTGTAAGATCTATGGAACAAAATTTATTGCACATTCTTCAGAGTTGCTCTGAGAAGACTGAAAAACAGGAAGGTTTTTTTACCTGTTTCAGTGCATTTCAGAGTGAGAACTCAAGAAACCAATTAAACTCCTCCAGCAGGTGCAGAGGTGAATTTCTCAGTGAAACAGGTATACAGCACTTTGTTCTCCCTTTGCAGAGCAGCAGCAGCAGCAATCATTTATCCATCATGGATGTGGAAAATTCTAGCAATGATCACTAAATACAGATATTAGGTTCCAAATCCTCTGACTTGTGCTAAGAATCATACTTGACCTACTGCTTTATTTTTAATGATAATGAAGTACAAACTAATAACCTTCAAAACCTTAGTTCTAAGTTCTTTGACATCTGGAAAAGCAGGGAAATTCATTATTCATAGACTTGCTTTCTAAACAATTTGTTAGCCATGCTACTTCTCATGGATGTAAAGGATATAAGATGAGCCTTCCAAAAAATTTTAGTGTAATAAACATAATTTATTAAATGTGTACTTTACACTGAACACAATAGAAGTTCACTTCTGAGTGAATAAGAATGAACAAGAAGTTGTAAACAATAATAATATAGGGACTGAGCAGAAGATAGAGACCATAGCAGATGATGTGGGAATGCCTTTATGTAAACGTCCATGAATACAGAAGTAATGGCAGTAGGCTTTGGAAGGAAATCTGTAACTTGGACTGAGACTTGATCGCACTAGAAAAGTTTCAGTGTAAGCAATCTTTGCAATGTCAAGTTGTCCTATCACACTGAATTTAACAGCTCCTAGCAATTGTGTAACATTATTAGAATATGCTAACTATGAGTTTGGGAAGAGTAATCAGGATGTTGAACAAGTATCTCATGGTGTATCTCTGCATTTACCAAATGCTATGAAGGCCAATTTTTTTGCTCAATTTAGGTCTGTGAATTTGACTGTGAATTTATAATTTAAATATAAGTAATAAAAATGCCTTCTTTTGTTTGCATATTTGTGAATGTGCCTCTAATAGTTCTACTTTTCTCTTCTTTTGCCCTATACTAGAATTTCCTGAAGAAATTGGAACAATCTTTTATGTGTGTCTGCTGTCAGGAGCTGGTTTACCAGCCAGTGACAACAGAGTGCCTCCACAACATCTGTAAAGTAAGAATAATCACTGTATTGTTCTGGGCTGTGTTCTTGGCCTTGACAAACACCGATCACCAAAACCAACATATATTTTAGGAAGGCAATAATTATTGCTTAGCAGTCTGAACAAGAAATGTAACATGCTTGCTTCCAATTGTGTGTATAATCAATCTTAATTTTATGTAAAGATTAGTGGAAAAGTATTTAGTATAATTTCTTATAGGCATGATGCATCAAGTTTATAATTTCATTGTAATTGATGGAGCTATGCTAGGAATTTAGTTGTTCCAGGCGCTAGATGTTGGTACAATACAATTAAGTTAATTTTACGTAGTTAAGAAACGAGAATAGAGCAAGAGTGTTCCTCCAAAGAGCTGCTTGCTACACAGAGGTAAAGTAACACTTACTTCTTTGTCTTTGTATGCCCTAGAGCTGTTTACAGCGCTCTTTTCGAGCTGAAGTCTTCACCTGTCCTGCCTGCCGCTATGATCTTGGAAAGAACTACACCATGGTTCCTAACAAGATATTGCAGACACTACTTGACCAGTTCTTCCCTGGTTACAGTAAAGGACGATGATGTGTTCAAATCCTTTCATACTTCTCCCTCTGACTTTATAGATAGTAAAGGAGAATAAACATCTAAAACCAGTGAACCAGCTAGCTTGATGGAACTGAACCTATTGTCACATTTTGAAGCAACTAATCCTCTTCCTCCACATCACCATCATTCTTCATGTAGTGAGAACTCTAAATCTCTGCTGTCTTGAACATCAAAGATAGCTTTGGTGAGCTGACAAATAATTTTTAAAGAGAGAAAAAACCCAAACAAACAAACCAGAAGTTTTAGGTCTAAGTGGTGAGTCCTAGCTGGTGCTTAAGTTATGATTTGTGTTTTTGGAACTACCTCAGGTAGTGGAAAACAAATTGTGGGAAGGAAAATCAGTACATAAAGTTGTAGCTACCCAGTGTTTTCTTAATTTTACTTTTGTTTAGTCTATGTGGTTGGATTTAACAAAAAAAAGCCAAAAAACCCAAACACCCAAACCAAGACAAAACAACAAAAACCAAACAGCACTTAAGTCAGCTAGATTAAAGAACAGCAAAATCTGTGGTGTGCATAGTCCTTTTTTTTGTCTGTCCTTCATTATGGTGGGTTTTTTTGCAAGAACAGGCTGACTTTTAGTCTGTTCTTATGAGCTTCACTGTGCTTTTTATTGTATCTTATGCAAACTGACTAGTAAGGACTAATGAACAATAGGAATGCATTGTTGCAACAGTAGTATAAAGTGATTGTGATATTTTGCACTTAGTGGATATTCAAGACAGTAGTTGTGTACAAAAAATCATATAAAAAAATCCACTTTTGTATTAGTTTAAAATGGATGCTTTTAGTAGGTCTTGTATCAGTGCCAATAAATCTATATAGGATTGAAGATAGTGCTAGCTTGAAAAGGGTTTAAATTGCTTCATATGGTGACCTGAAATTTTATATACAATATATTCCTCCCAAATATACATTATTAAATATTTTATGATTCAGAAATGTTACTAATTTTATGAGTTTTGTATTATATAAACCTCTCAAATTATGATATTTAAAATTAAGATACTTTTTTCAGACAACATAATATTTCCTTTAGGCAAGCTTCTTATTCTTCAAACTTGAGTCTTTGTATACCTGAATTCATTCATCAAGAAAACAGAAGGATGTTTGCTCAAATTAATTTCTAAGCCACTATGCTGCCCACCCACTTCCAACCATGCCTTAAGAAAAAAAAAATCTAACCTGATTCAGGGCCTTACATGTCAGATATATATTTCTCATGCAACAGTGTTTGTGCTACAGGTGCAGCTATTCAGGCTTCTGCTTGAGACAAGCACGAGTAGCCCTAGCTCTATATATCAAGAGCAGGAGTCCTGAGACCTGCTGCAGGAGAGAGCCTTTCCTTCCTGTTAGCACTCTGTGCTGTGGGATCCCAGCATAGTGATCAGTAAAAGGATTGTCTAAATAGTCATGGGGTGGTACCAACTGTGTAGAGTCTGCAAAGGAGATATGCCATGATGTTGGAGGGAAATAGCAACTACATATTTTTCACGTGTGTCAATTCTCATTTCAGACCTTTGAAATACTATTTATTGTTTACTGTTAAATATTGTTTGAGGATGCATTCTATCAGTAAGGTATTATTTTTGATTTGTTAATAGTTTTATGTAAAGTGATAATCCCCTTTTGAGTGCTTGTCTACATGTACATTCATATTGGAGAAGTATGTGCAGTATGACAGATTCAAAACCTTGCCTTCATCTCTATAATGAATCAGATAAATTTAATTGCTCTAGTTTTCCTTTTATTTTGTTTTCATTTAGTTTTAGCTAAAGAATTTCAGTTACACTGTACTAACGCTTTAATGTTGGTAGCATCTTGGATCATGCAATACTGAAGAAATGCATTGTTGAACAATTCAAAAAGAAGTTAAAGCTTCAGCTTTTGATCTTTTTGTATACTTCCTAGGAAATTAGGTTTTGGTTCTATGCAACAACCATATTAATATTAAGCATATGGTTTGAGAACCGTAGATGGTTTCCTTCCTACAGATTACCAGTTAGCTGCTGGGGGGGGGGGGGGCAGGAGTGGGGGGCAGAGCATGAGTAGCTGTATCTTCCACAAAGCTCTGTGTGTGTGTGCATGTGTTTTCACCAGCAAACTTCAAGCTGGACTAGTCATCAAGTAGTGGGAGGACCTCAGGTCCAGGCCAGGGTATCAGGCAGGCAAGGGGCTGTGCTGATATGCCCAGGGGTATCTGTGACTGTGGAATGGCTATGAGACAAGTGTGTGAATGTGTGCTGCTGAGCATCAAGCTGGACTAGCCAGTGACCAGGGGACTTGTGAAATGGGTAAGAGGACCTGAGATCCTGGCAGGGATACCAGGAGGACAAAGGGGGCTGTGCCAACACTCAAGGGGTCCACAGATGTGTGTGTGCTTGTGCATTTAAAAACAATAATGCTCCTGCAAGAATAATAGTCCATGTAGACAGTTCTGGTTCTTTGGCCTTGATAGTGCATATGACATCTCTCCAGGCATAAGGTCATGGGATGCCAGTTTGTCAGGACCCACTCCCAACACGACTAGTGTTTGGGCCTTCTCCAACCTGCACAGTCAAAGGAGGTTCATTTGATATCTCCATGGCAATTCAGAGGCCAACAAGTCTCTCAGGGTAAAAGTGAATGCAGCGTTTATTTTGCACACAGCTAAAATAACAGACTGAAAACTCGGGTGCACTCCAAGAGGCAACTTCTGAAAGTTGTAAAAACAGATTTCAATCTGGTCCGATTACAATGTGATAACTTGAACACAGCCAAGGTAACAAAAAAAGACACCTCGAATTTAATCTGAGACACACTCCATGATGCCAATAAAGGAGAAAAAACACAGTAAGATAAGTGAAACAGAGAGCGTGGGCAAAAGGAAGAAAAAAAATAGTGGGGGGGAGGTCACCATTCCAATGGACTATGGCAATTTCTTGAGGACACGTGGTCTATCCAGCTGTAGCTCCAGCAGCAATTCTTCTTGCCCTCTCACTCGCTCAGCAGCCTGCTGGAGCTGGTATGCCCAAACACCTCCCACCTGCTAACTGCAAGGTTGGGGTTACAAGAGATGGAGAATGGCAGCAAGTTCCTGCCAGATGAAGGAAACCTGCTCCCCTCAACCAGACAACAAAACCCCAGATCCCCCTGGTAAACAAGTACCATGTGCTGCAGGTGGAATCCTGTGCTGAGAATGAGGATGATGGCTCCCACAGCCTAGAATCTTTCCCTAGGTCGCACCATCCTCAGAAAAAGATAAAAACATCCTCCATTAGGAAGAAGAGGAGGGTGATAGTTGTAGGGGACTCCCTCCTAAAAGGAACGGAGGGACCCATCTGCAGACCGGACCCGCTCCACAGAGAGGTCTGCTGCTTACCGGGGGCATCAGTGAAGGAGGTAGCTAGAAAACTTCCTTCCCTGGTCCACGGGACAGACTACTATCCTCTGATAGTAGTCCAAACTGGTAGTGATGATTTCGTAAGCAGAAAGACCAAAGCCATCAAGAAAGACTTCAGGGCCATTGGGAAAATGATGGAGGGCTCTGGGGCTCAGATAGTATTCTGCTCCATCCCAAGGCTAAACAGAGAGGAGCAGGAAGTCAGGAAGAACAACTCGATTAATGCCTGGCTCTGAGCCTGGTGTGAGGAAAGGGGCTTCGGCTTCTTCGATCATGGGGTGGCTCACGCACCCCCAAACTCTGCTGCTAAGGATGGGACACATGGGTCTCCTAGGGGGGCTAAAGCCCTTGCTAAGAACTTAGTTAAGCTCATAAATCGAGCCTTAAACTAGATGAGAAGGGGGAGGGGATTGAGACCAGGCTAGACAGGAGCGAGCCTGGACGTGGGGCACTGGTGATTCGGAGAGGGTGTGCTGGAGAGGCCCACCAGTACATCACCACACAGAAAGTGGAGGTGAACACACCTGGGGGTGGTAAGGGAGATACGGGCGCTCTGGTGATAGCTACTCCATTTACCAGGCAATTGGGAATGGACTCTGTTCCCTCTAAGAGGGCTTGAAGGCTCGGCAGCTCAGCTGAAGTGCATTTACACCAATGCACACAGCATGGGGAATAAGAAGGAAGAGCTGGAAGCTGTCGTAGGGCAAGGAGCCTATGATGTTGTTTCCATCACGGAAACGTGGTGGGATGACTCATATAACTGGAGTACAGATATGGTGGGGTACAAACTCTTCAGGAGGGATAGGAAGGGAAGGAGAGGAGGTGGGGCAGCCCTCTTTGTAAGGGAGGACTTGGACATTGTTGAGATGGATTGTGTCCATGAGGAGATTGAGTGCCTGTGGGTTAAAATCAGAGGAGCCCATAAGAAGGTAGATTTTGTGATGGGAGCCTGTTACAGGCAACCCAGCCAAGGAGAAGCAGCTGACGAGCTCTTCTATAAACAGCTGGGGTTAATCTCTAGATCGATGCCTCTCGTTCTTGTGGGAGACTTCAATATTCCTGATATCTGCTGGAAGTACAATAGAGCAGAAAGGAAGCAGTCTAGGTGGTTCCTGGAGTGTGTGGAAGACAAATTCCTTGCACAGCTGGTGAATGAACCGACAAGGGAAGGTGCCCTCCTGGACCTGCTGTTTGTGAACAGAGAAGGCCTTGTGGGGGATGTGGCAGTAGGAGGACGCCTAGGACTAAGCGATCATGAGATGATAGGGTTTTCTGTTCCAGGCAAAGTGAAGAGGGTGGTTAGCAGGACAGTAGCATTAAATTTCCAGAGGGCAGACCTTGAACTCTTCAGAAGGCTGGTTGGCAAAGTCTCATGGGAGACAGTGCTTAAGGGCAAGGGAGCCCATGAGGGCTGGGAGCTCTTCAGAAAGGAGATCCTAGCAGCTCAGGAGAAAGCCATCCCCATGTTCCGGAAAAAAAAACGGCAGGGGAAAAAAACAGCTTGGTTGAACAGGGAGATCTTGACTGATATCAAGAAGAAGAGGAATGTTTATGGGCTCTGGAAGAGGGAACAGGCCCCTTGGGTGGACTACAGGAGGGAAGTGAGATTGTGTAGAGAAAAAATCAGAAGGGCAAAGGCTCAACTAGAAATCAAATTGGCAAAGTCTGTGAAAGATGACAGAAAATCTTTCTATAAATCTATAAATAATAAAAGGAGGACAAGGGAGACCATACAGTCCCTGATGGATGCAGAAGGAGCAACAGTGACAGGGGATGAGGAAAAGGCTGAGGTACTTAATGCTTTCTTTGCCTCAGTCTTTAATTATAAAGATAGTTCACTTTCTGTACAAACCCAGGACCTAGAGGAGCAAAATGAGGCTCCCATGGTCCAAGAGGATGTGGTCAGAGCCTTGCTAGCCCGACTAGACACCCACAGGTCTATGGGGCCGGATGGGATTCACCCAAGGGTATTGAAGGAGCTAGCGGATGTCCTGGCCAAACCCCTTTCCATCACCTTCCAACAGTCCTGGCTGTGGTTTAACACAGCCAAATGCCGGGTCCTGCACTTGGTGCACAACAACCCTATGTACTCGGCACTGGTGAGACCGCACCTCGAATCCTGTGTTCAGTTCCGGGCCCCTCACCACAAGAGGGATGTTGAGGCTCTGGAGCGAGTCCAGAGAAGAGCAACAAAGCTGGTGAAGGGGCTGGAGAACAGGCCTTATGAGGAGCGGCTGAGAGAGCTGGGGTTGTTTAGCCTGGAGAAGAGGAGGCTGAGAGGAGATCTCATTGCTTTCTATATCTACCTGAAAGGAGGTTGTAGAGAGGAGGGTAATGGCCTCTTCTCCCAAGTGACAGGAGACAGGACGAGAGGGAATGGCCACAAGTTCTGCCAGGGGAGATTTAGGCTGGACATTAGGAAAAAATTTTTCACAGAAAGGGTCATTGGGCACTGGAACGGGCTGCCCAGGGAGGTGGTTGATTCACCTTCCCTGGAGGTGTTTAAGGCATGGGTGGACGAGGTGCTGAGGGGCATGGTTTAGTGTTTGATAGGAGTGGTTGGACTCGATGATCCGGTGGGTCTCTTCCAACCTGGTTATTCTATGATTGTATGATTCTTCAAGGTCGCGTGGTCCAGTAGTTCTTCTAGGCTGGTTCAATTGAGAATGGCGGGCACGCGCCAAATGTCTCCTTGCAAGTTGGCGGGTAGGAGGCAACACCTGCTGCTGTGCCTTCTCCCCGCTCTGTAGCAGCCCGCCCACGACAGTGAGGCCATCTGGCCAGGGGAAGAGGAGGGAAGGGGGGAGTGGTGCTTGCTCTTATACCTTCCCTACCCATTGAATCCGATGCCAAAGGCCACACACAGCCAGCCAGCCCTCAGACAATGTTTGAGACACCACAAAATAGATGAGCCGGTCTTTACATTCCACCATATGGCTTAAACATTGATTGTAGAACTCAAATCCAAGTTGTCTGTGGTGTTGACCCTTATACAGAATAAGGGGAGAGGATAAGGAGAGTAAGGCTGAGAGAGAGAGAAGGAAGAGATATAATGGATTGAGGATGAAATAAGTGAAGGAGAAGACAACCAGGATGGCACTGATGAACATACAAGGATCAATAACTAACTGAACCAGTATAAATATGAAATCAGAAACAAGATTAATATAACAATAGCCAAGTGAACCACTACAAGAATAAATCCAGCAATCAAAAATAAAATTTTCATAAATAACAGCTCAGAAGGTTGATACTACAGTTCTTATCCTTGATTTTCCATCCCTTGGATGAGTAGCCTTGGTAAACACACGACTCCAATTTGAATCTGTAGAACACAAGCAATAATTTTGGAGTGCTCAAAAGGGTGCCACTTGTTTTTCCAAAAGTTTTAAAGTCAAATTTTGTCACCAGAATCACACTGGATCAGATAAATTTGGGGGGCTTAAAAACAGAGTATTAGGAAGCTTGAGACACAAGTTCTCGATCAGCTTAATCACATATGAAGCCTCATAATAATCTAGTCTCTCCAAAGGATGGTATTTTGGATGCCAAGAACTCAGACAACAGTGTGGTGATGATGTCTTCAAAAGCGTACATTTCACCACCACTTTTTTGCTCCCAGTCAAGTGGATCTAGACCTCACTTCCTAAGAAGCAATGATAGTATTAATGGAGAATATACAAATTCACAAAATCACAGAATCACTAGGTCAGAAAAGATCCACAGGACCATTGAGTCCAAACACTAAACCATGCCCCTCAGCACCTCATCCACCCATCCTTTAAACACCTCCAGGGAAGGTGACTCAACCCCCTCCCCGGGCAGCCTGTTCCAGTGCCCAATGACTCTTTCCGTGAAAAATTTTTCCTGATGTAAAGCCTGAATCTCCCCTAGTGGAGCTTGAGGCCATTCCCTCTTGTCCTGTCCCCTGTCACCTGGGAGAAGAGGCCATTACCCTCCTCTCTACAACCTCCCCTCAGGTAGTTGTAGAGAGCAATGAGGTCTCCTCTCAGCCTCCTCTTCTCCAGGCTAAACAACCTAAGCTCTCTGAGCCACTCCTCATAAGATATTTTTTCCAGCCCTTTCACCAGCTTTGTTGCTCTTCTCTGCACTCGCTTCAGAGCCACAACATCCCTCTTGTGGTGAGGGGCCCAGAACTGAACACAGTAGTCAAGGTGCAGTCTCACCAGTGCCAAGTACAGAGGGAGAATAACCTCCCTGGACCTGCTGGTCACGCCGTTCCTGATACAAGACAAGATGCCATTGGCCTTGGCCACCTGGGCACACTGCTGGCTCATGTTCAGTCAGCTGTCAATCAATGCTCCCAGGTCCCTCTCCTCCAGGCAGCTTTATAGCCAGACTTCTCCTAGTCTGTAGCTCTGCTTAGGGTTGTTGTGCCCCAAGTGCAGGACCCGGCATTTGGCCTTGTTAAACCTCATGCCGTTGGACTCAGCCCAGCGGTCCAGCCTGTTCAGATCCCTTTGCAGAGCCTCCACACCCTCCAGCAGACCTATGCTTCCACCCAGCTTAGTGTCATCTGCAAACTTGGTAAGGGTGCACTCAATGCCTTCATCCAGGTCATTGATAAAGACATCGAACCGGGCTGGACCCAGCACTGAGCCCTGGGGAACACCACTTGTAACTGACCTCCAGATGGATTTAACACCATTTTGCACCACTCTCTGGTCCTCGTCGTCAAACCAATTTTTCACCCAGGACAGTGTGCGCCTGTCCAGGCCAGAGGTGACAGTTTCCTAAGCAGAATGCTGTGAGAAACTGTGTCAAAGGCTTTACTGAGGTCCATGAAGATACATCCACAGCCTTTCCCTCATCTAGTAGGCGAGTCACTGTCATAGAAGGCTATCAGGTTAGTCTGGCAAGACCTGCCTTTTGTGACCCCGTGTTGACTGGGCTTGATCACCCTGTTTTCTTGCATGTGCTTCATGATCGCACTCAAGATCACCTGTTCCATGACTTTCCTAGGCACTGAGGTCAGACTGACAGGCCTGTAGTTCCCCGGATCCTCCCTGCAACCCTTCCTGTAGATGGGCACGACATCAGCCAGCCTCCAGTCCAGTGGAACTTCCCCAGTCTTCCAGGACTGTTGGAAGATGATGGAAAGGGTTTTAGCAAGCACATCCGCCAGCTCCCTCAGTACTCTTGGGTGGATCCCATCCAGCCCCATAGACTTGTGTGTGTCTAGCTGGGCAAGCAGGTCTCTAACCTTCTCCTCTTGAATCATGGGAGCTTTGTTCTGCTCCTCTATCTCCTGGGTGTGTACATGGAGGGAACAACTTTCCTTACTATTAAAGACTGAGGCAAAGAAGGCATTAAGTACCTTGTCCTTGTCCTCATCCCCTGTCACTGTTGTTCCATCTGCATGCAATAGGGACTGAATATTCTCCCTAGTCGTCCTTTCATTGCTAATGTGTTTGTAGAAAGATTTTTTATTATCTTTCACCAACTTGTCCAATCTGAGCTCTAGTTGGGCTTTAGCCCTCATGATTTTTTCTTTGCACAATCTTGCTTCCTCCCTGTAGTCCACCCAAGCCCACCTTAGGATAGGAAGCATTAAAATTAGGGAAACCAAAAATCTGTAACACAGGTATTGCCCACTCTGCAATGATAGTAAAGGCAGTTACATTGGTCATGTTAAAAACAAATGACAAATCAACAGATCTGACAAAAAAAATCTCAGCTCATCTTCAGCAGCAGAGGACACAGCAGGACATGTCCCCAGTCTCTGTGGCTCCATTGTGGATCCTCTTGTTTTTCCCTGGAAAAGAATAAAGAAGAAGAAATCTTGGTCCAAACAGGACTGATGTTAAAAAGAAGGAACAATCCACTGTGTATTTATTTTTTGTTCTTTTTCATGCACATCAGTGGCTATCCGCACCTACAAATTGAGACGGGTTTTTAGAGTAAGAGGTTCCTCTCCAGTAGCTGGGAATTTTTTTGGTCTGGGAGGGATTGTTAATCTCACCCACAGGAGCTGAAGAAACTGTTGCTCTCTTTGCTCAAGAAGGGCTTTTATTGGGAAGCTTCCACTTTTTTTACCAACAAATGCAGATCAGATAGGGGTAAGCCATTCATTAAATATTGAGGAACACCTTTTTTCAGACCCTCTTTCCATAACTGACTGTGTGAAACTTTGTGAAGCCTTAAGGAGTCAGATAACAAGGGGAGTCATTTTGTCCAGATTTGCTTACATTAGCCTAAGGGCACACATCAACTGCAAGCAAACTGCCTTTGTATGCCTTCAGTGAGGTGGCCAAACCCTCGGGTTAACTGTAACTCACTAACTCCTCAGCATACAAGGTCTTCTGGTCAGGGTCACATTCCACCCCTTGAGCCACATACAGCTTACCTTTCCTAAGGGTATTATAAATTACAGATTATACTAGTAAATCATTCAGCTAAGAAAGTGGTTACTGCAAATAACAATAGAACAATAATGACAAGTAAAACAAGGGAGCCCACGAGGGCTGGGAGCTCTTCAAAAGGGAGATCCTAGCAGCTCAGGAGAAAGCCATCCCCATGTTCCGGAAAAAAAGCCGGCAGGGGAAAAAACCAGCTTGGTTGAACAGGGAGATCTTGACTGATATCAAGAAGAAGAGGAATGTTTATGAGCTCTGGAAAAAGGGACAGGCCTCTTGGGTGGACTACAGGAGGGATTTGAGACTGTGTAGAGAAAAAATCAGAAGGGCAAAGGCTCAACTAGAAATCAGAATGGCAAAGTCGGTGAAAGATAACAAAAAATCTTTCTATAAATATATAAAAAATAAAAGGAGGACTTGGGAGACCATACAGTCCCTACTGGATGCAGAAGGAACAACAGTGACAGGGGATGAGGAAAAGGCTGAGGTGCCTTCTTTACCTCAGTCTTTAATTGTAAAGAAAAATGTTCCCTATTTGTATAAACCCAGGAGCTAGAGGAGCAAAATGAGACTCCCATGGTCCAAGAGGAGGTGGTCAGAGCCCTGCTAGCCCGATTAGACACCCACAAGTCTATGGGGCCGGATGGGATTCACCCAAGGGTATTGAAGGAGCTGGCGGATGTGCTGGCCAAACCCCTTTCCATCATCTTCCAGCAGTCCTGGAAGACTGGGGAAGTTCCACTGGACTGGAGGCTGGCTGATGTTGTGCCCATCTACAGGAAGGGTTGCAGGGAGGATCCAGGGAACTACAGGCCTTTCAGTCTGACCTCAGTGCCAGGGAAAGTCATGGAACAGGTGATCTTGAGTGCGATCATGAAACACATGCAAGAAAACAGGGTGATCAGGCCCAGTCAACACGGGTTCATGAAAGGCAGGTCTTGCCAAACTAACCTGGTCGCCTTCTATGACAAAGTGACTCGGCTGCTGGATGAGGGAAAGGCTGTGGATGTATCATCCTGGACCTCAGTAAAGCCTTTGACACAGTTTCTCACAGCATTCTGCTACGGAAACTGTCAGCCTCTGGCCTGGACAGGCACACACTCTCCTGGGAGGAAAACTGGCTGGACGGCTGGGCCCAGAGAGTGATGGGAAATGGTGTTAAATCCAGCTGGAGGCCAGTGACAAGTGGGGTTCCCCAGGGCTCAGTGCTGGGTCCAGCCCTGTTCAATGTCTTTATCAATGACCTGGATGAAGGCATCGAGTGCTCCCTTAGCAAGTTTGCAAACGACACTAAGCTGGGTGGAAGTGTAGATCTGCTGGAGGTTGGGGAGGCTCTTCAAAGGGATCTGAACAGGCTGCACCACTGGGCTGAGACCAATGGCATGAGGATTAACACGGCCAAATGCCAGGTCCTGCACTTGGGGCACAACAACCCTATGCAGTGCTACAGACTAGGAGAAGCCTGGCTATAAAGCTGCCTGGAGAAGAGGGACCTGGGAGCATTGATTGACAGCTGACTGAACATGAGCCAGCAGTGGCCCAGGTGGCCAACGCCAATGGCATCTTGTCTTGTGTCAGCAACGGCATGACTAGCAGGTCCAGGGAGGTTATTCTCCCTCAGTACTTGGCACTGGTGAGACCACACCTTGAATCTTGTGTTTAGTTCTGGGCCCCTCACCACAAGAAGGATGTTGAGGCTCTGGAGTGAGTCCAGAGAAGAGCAACAAAGCTGGTGAAGGGGCTGGAGAACAGGCCTTATGAGGAATGGCTGAGAGAGCTGGGGTTGTTTAGCCTGGAGAAGAGGAGGCTGAGAGGAGACCTCATTGCTCTCTACAACTACCTGAGGGGAGGTTGTAGAGAGGAGGGTAATGGCCTCTTCTCCCAAGTGACATGGGACAGGATGAGAGGGAATGGCCACAAGCTCCATCAGGGGAAATTTAGGCTGGACATCAGGAAAAAATTTTTCACGGAAGGGGTCATTGGGCACTGGAACAGGCTGCCCAGGGAGAGGGTTGAGTCACCTTCCCTGGAGGTGTTTAAAGGATGGGTGGATGAGGTGCTGAGGGGCATAGTTTAGTGTTTGATAGGAATGGTTGGACTCGATGATCCGGTGGGTCTCTTCTAACCTGGTTATTCTATTATTCTATGAAATACTGGTTGTGAAAATAAACTCAGAACAGCAAGGGAATTAAGGCTATCTAGGACCACCCAAGATGTCCCGTCATTGGACTCCGTCTCTCGTCCCATATCTCTTAAGACAACGATGGTGCAAATTTCACCAAACAATCCAGCTGCTTGTGTGATGTAGTAGACAAGGAAGAGCTTCACAGCAGCTGGCAGGAAGACATGTCTGCTTCATTCAGAGAATGAAAGCAGTGGTGTGAATCTTCACATAACGGTTCCACATCAGATTGAAAAAACACATTATTTCATGTACAGTTCTTTGGTTTTATTTCATTTTGTTTTGCGAGAGGCACATAATGAAGTGTGTCTACCTGCTCCTGTCAGATAAAGTATGTGGCTCTTGGTCCATGTGCCAGGATCACTGCAGGGATGAATTTTCCTTGAGGAGCCTGCTCTATGTATTTGCCGATCTGCAGATCGGGCCCTCTGTTCCTTTTAGAAGGAAGTCCCCTATGACAATAACCCATCTTTTCTTCTTTACAGAAGTCAGTTTAATGGATGGTTTAGAGTATCTTAACCTAGGGAATACATATTCCAGGTTATAGTCAGCTTATGAGCCCTGCAAACTCAGTGAGGATGCTTCCAATCCCATCATCCAGATAATTCATGAAGATATTTGTATTGGGTCTGGCTGGGATGGAGTTAACTTTCCCCATAGCAGCCCTTATAGTACTGTGCTTTGCATTTGTTGCTAGAATGGTGTTGTTTTGGCTACTGCTGAGCAGTGCTCCCACAGCATCAAGGCTGTCTCTCCAAATCCCTGTCCCCGAAGGCAAGTAGCCTGAGGGAGTGAGCAAGAGGTTGGGAGGGCACATAGTCAGGATAGCTGACACCAACTGACCATACCATATGACATCCTGCTGAGCAATAAAAGCTAACAGAAAGGAGGAGGAGCAGGGGGCATTCATTATTAAGGCATTTCTCTTCCTAAGGATCCGGTATGAGTACTGAGGTTCTATTTCCAAGGAAGTGGCTGGACATCATGTGCTGATGGAAAGCAAAGAATATTTTTTGTTTGTTTTCTTTTGCTTCCATGCATGACCTTTTGTTTTGTTTATTGAACTGCCTTTATCTCAACCCACAAGTTTTTCATCTTACTTTCTTCCCCTGTCCCACCAAGGACGGAAGTGAGAGAGCAGTTTAGTGCACACCTGGCAACCAGCCAAGGTTAACCCACCACAGTCTTTTGTGGCACCCAATGTGGGGCACGAGACAACAGCAGTTTTGAATTGAGCATGCTATAAATATAGTAGTAAGTGGCAAGCTTCTGTGTGGGTCATGGAGTTTGCTTGTTGCACTGCTTATCTCTGCAGATCTTGGGAACATGTTCATACAAGCAATGGCTTTGATGGCCTTGCTGTGCTGGGGGGAGCTGTCTTGTAGAGAGGATGAGGGAATAAACCTCCCTCATCCCATCCTCCGGGGCTGATGCAAGTGGTTTTATTGCACAGGCTTCTGAGGTCCTTGTCCACCCTTACATAACCAGCTTAATACTACTAATTAACACTGTCAGCTTGTCTGGTTTGTGGAGTCTAGTGTTGTCCCAGCATAAGAGGAGACAACTTTTGGGTAACATGATACTGAAACATGCCCTGAAGTGGCCAGTCCTTGGGTGGCAGAGTGGGTGAAAGGGTTTGAGCAGGTGCTTAGGGTGGTTATCCTGTCCCATAGCCTGGGATTTTACACTTGAACAGGCAAGCAATCCTGTTGAATAGGCATGCCACCTGATAGAAGGGTGCCTTTCCTATCCCAATGAAGACCAGCAGCTTCTAGCACTATACTAGGCCTTGTTCTGTGCCTATCAAGTCACATTTCAGCAATATCAGAGAATTGTGGTTAAAACAGGAACCCAAAACACTTCTGAGAATGCCATGATTGAGAGAGATGGGGATACAAACTACATGTAAGAATATAATAGTTTGGACAGGGACCAAAACTGCATATAAGTACAATATAGCTGAGACAAGGAACCCAAATGTCAACTACAGTAATTGCCTCAGTAGTGAAAAAGAAACAGTGGGCCAGGAGGTCAAGGGGTCCATATCATCGATTAGTAAGGAAGGAGGAGGAAGGATCTGATCAGGAAGCTAGTTCTTCAGCAAAGAAAAAGGAAGAAAATAGAGAAATAAGACAAGAGATGGAAACTGCTCAGTCCCTGACTTCGAATGAACTTGAAGATATGTGGAAAGATTACAGCTACCAGTCAGGTGATCAGGTTGCTGCCTGGCTGTTCTGATATTGGGATAGCGGGGCCAACATTACACAACTGGAAGGTAAGGAAGATGAATAGATAGAAACCAGGGAACTGATGGAGGAACTGGAAAAGAAGCAACAATTAGCAGTGTCTGGAGGTGGCTTCTTTCAAGTGTGAGGTCAAGATACCTGTTCAAGGAAGATCTTGCAAATTACCAAGGAATGTGGACTATTGCTGACAAAGGCATCTAGTACCTCAGAAAATTAGCGGTGCTGGAAGTCATCTACGATAACCTAGACAATGACAAAGTCTCCAAAGATCCAGATGATGTCCCGTGCATATGGGTCATGTGGAGGAAGGCGGTCCAAAACACCTCAGCGTCTTATTCTAACAGCTTGGCAACAATATATTGCCCAGGTATGGATGCACCAGTCATGGAGAGAGCGCCTTCCTGCCTCCAAAATTTTGAAGAAAATCTCTGTCCCTCCTCATCCCTGTGGGTCAATGCCTTGACTGTCAGAGGTGCCCTGCCGTGTCAGTCCCCTCGTGCATTGGTCAGAGGCAAAGAGAGCCCCAGGCACATGCCACATGGCACACTCTGGTTCTTCCTGTGTGACCAGGGGAGGACATGAGGAAGTGGGATGGTGAACCTACCTTTAAGGTCGAAGCCCAGGAACATGAACTGAGGGGGAAGACAGTTGCTAAGAAGGGGCCACCCAAGAAGTTTGTCACCTTAGTTGATGTCGAGTCCCAATCTCCCAGACATAGAGGAAGAACTGAGATCACCTTTTTTGAATCTAGTAAAGGGACATTTGGTCTGGCTCTGCAAGAGTCAGACAGTGAATACTATGACAAGGAACAGGAATGGAGAGTCCCTGCCTTCAGGCAGGAGGAGGAAAGGGATGACTGGATATACTGGACTGTGTGGATTAGATGGCCTGGCACATCAGAGCCACAGCAGTATAAGGCTTTGGTAGACACTGGTGCACAGTAAATGTCAGCACCATCAGGGTATAGGGGCACAAAAACCATCTGGATCTCTGGAGTGACAGGGAGGTGCCAAGAATTGTCTGTATTGGAGGCTGAGGTGAACTTCACAGGAGACAAAGGGCAAAATCACCTCATTGTGACTGGCCCAGAGGCCCCTTGCATCCTTGGCATAGGCTACCTCAGGAGAGGGTGTAGCGATTGAGGCACAGACCCCGTCTTAAGATGCCAAATGAGATCACTTTATTGAGCAGACACAAAGCCTTATATAGTGTTTCTCTACCCAGTCAGCAGCTAACCCAGTGAATTTCCACTTCTAAAATCCCACAGCTATTGTGATATGTGCAACTGACTATTTACCATATAACGCATTCTTTCCTTATTAACTCACGGGTCTTGATAAAGATTCCAAGGTCTCAATAAGCTAGCAAGCATGAGAACATCAGCCATTTGCTCTGTGCTTGCTGCTGATATTGCGGGTATGCCAAGGCTTGCCCTGGTATACGTGTGACAGTGGAATCTTTTATGCCTGCAGAGAGGGTACTTCGTGCTTTGTGGACTCAAAAGGGTACTGGTGGGCTTTTAGAATCATAGAATCACTAGGTTGAAAAAGACCTGTGAGATCATCAAGTCTAACCATACCTGTCCACTACTAAACCATATTTCTGAGCAATTCATCCACCCATCTTTTAAATACCTCCAGGGATGGTGACTCAATCACATCCCTGGGCAGCCTCTGCCAGTGCCTGATCAATCACCCTTTTGGTGAAGAAATTTTTCCTACTGTCTAATCTGAATTCATCTTGAGGTCATCCTATCTCCTGTCACTTGGGAGAAGAGACCAACATCCACCTCACTACAAATTCCTTTCAGGTAGTTGTAGATAGTGATAAATTCAGCAAGCCAACCCATGATCAACCCCCTCAAAGTTTTGCTCCTCACACCAAGTTCAGAGCCAAGTATTTATTTCCTGGCTCTTCCTATAACTCCCCTCATCATTCCCTGTATTTGGAATGACAGATGAGAAGACTACCTGTGCACCTGATCCCTTCACCATTCATCCCAAGGCCCTGAAGTCCCTTTTACTTGCCCTCAGATTTCTTGTTGGAATTTTGTTACTGCCTACTTGGAAAATGAACAGAGGATAATAATCTGTGGTCCTGACCAAGGTTGGAAGTTTTCTTTCTGCATCTCTAACTGAGACCCCAGGTAGGCAGCAGACTTCCCTATGTAATGGGTCCAGTTTGCAGATCAGGCCTTCTGTTCCAGAAGGGAGAACCCTATGACAATAACTCGTCTTTTCTTCTTTAGAGAAGCCAATTTGATGGAGGGCTTAGGGTGTCTTAACACAAGGAATACATATTCCAGGTTATAGTCAGCTTATGAGCCCTCTCTATTGAGTGACCTGGAAGAACTATTTTGGGTGAGGCCTTGAGTAACATCAAGCCTTTGAGCAGATAAAACAGGAGTCAGCTTGTGAGATAGCTCTTGGTCCTGTCTTTACAGGACCAGAGGTACAAAATGTGCCCTACACTGAAGCTGGGGAGCATGGTCTCCCCTAGAGTCTCTGGCAGAAAACATCAGGAGAGACTCAAGGTCGACCTCTAGGATTTTGGCACTGGAGGTATCAAGTGTCAAAAGCCCACTACACCTCAACTAAAAAAGAGATACTGGCGGCATATGAGGGAGTTCAAGATGCTTCAGAAGTAGTCAGTACAGAAGCACAGCTCCCTTGGCACCATGATTGCCTGTGCTACACTGGATGTTCAAAGGAAATGTCCCCTCTACTAATCATGCCACAGATGCTAAGTAAGAGGGTAAGTAAGTGGGTAGCGTTGATCATACAACAAGCTCAAATGGAGGATCCCAACTGCCCAGGGATCCTGGAAGAGATTGTGGACTGTACAGAAGGCAGAGATTTTGGAACGTTGCCTGAGAAGGTAGCTTATGCCCAAGAGGCACTACCATACTATAAATTATCGAAGATGAATGGCAATATGACCTGTTTTCTGATGGATCCTGTCATGTGGTAGGAATCCATCAGAAGTGGGAAGATGCTGTGTGGAGTCCTACATGACAAGTCACAGAAGCCACTGAAGGACAAGGTGAGTCAAATCAGTTTGCAGGTGAAGGCACTAAAGGCATTAAGTAACTCAGCTTTATTTTTATGTGTTGTTACTAAATCACCTGGCCCATTCAACAACAGGTCCACATTTTTCTTGTTCAACTGTTTATCGGTAATGTAGAGGTAGAAACTCTTCTTGTTGCTCTTGACGGTCCTCCAGTTAAGCTTTGGCTTTCCTGACACCACCCCTACCAGCTTGGGTAATGTTTCTTTATTCCTCCTTTGTAACCTGTCTGTACTGGTTTTGGCTGGGATAGAGTTAATTTTAATGGTAGCCTGTATGGAGTTGTGTTTTGGATTTGTGATGGAAACGGTGTTGATAATACAGGGATGTTTTTGTTTGCTTACACAGCACCAAGGCCTTTTCTGCTCCTCTCACCGCCCTGCCAGCAAGTAGGCTGAGGGTGCACAGGAAGTTGGGAGGGGACACAGCTGGGACAGCTGACCCCTGGCTGACCAAAAGGATATTTCATACTGTATGATGTCACACTCAGCAATAAAAGCTGGGGGAAGAAGGAGGAAGTGGGGATATTCTGAATGATGGCAATTGTCTTCCCAAATAACCATTATACGTGATGGAGCCTTGTTTCCTGGGAATGGCTGAACACCTGCCTGCCAATGGGAAGTCATGAATGAGTTCCTTATTTTGCTTTGCTTTAAACCTTCTTTATCTCAACTCACAAGTTTCCGCACTTTTGCCCCTCTGTTTCTCTTTCCCATCCCACTCAGTGGGGAGTGAGTGTGGTGCTCAGCTGCTGGCTGGCATTAAACCATGGCACCTGTCCTTGCTTCCACCTACTCAGTGCCCTCTTTTTGCATGGGAGCTCTACTGTGAGTTCCCTGCTTAGCTAAGTTGTTCTCCTGGTTCATCTCTTTGTCTGAGTATTGGGATAGACCACATTTTTCCTTGGACAATGCTGTCCTTGGAGACCACCCAGGTTTTTTGACCTCCTTTGCCTTTCACCACTACCTACTACCTACCAGTTTCCTGAATAAGCCAAAATCTGCTCTTCCGAAGTCCAGGGCCTATACTCTGTTACTTGCTCTCCTCATTGTCATGGCCCACTTGAAAAAAGGTGAGCTCTTTATCCTAGCACAGCACCAGAGTGATCCAAAATCACTCAGGAGGAGGGTGTAAACAATACTTTTTACTAAAAAATATGCATGCCCTTTAAACACTGGATTCAAATGATCAAACAACCCATATGCAACATAGCACTGCCAGAAAAACCCACAGCAGCCAAAGTTACCAAAGAGCCTGTCAGTCGGCAATGCTTGGTAACATTATAACAATCTGCTTAACCGAACAGCACGGAGATCCCCGATGCTGCCGAGTCAAAACTGAAATCAAAACACCACCACCCACTACAGCCCGCTGCAGCTGTATGTGTTGCAAAGAGAAAAGGGAGAGAAAGAGAGAAAAGGAGAAAAGAGATAAATCGTTACAAGAGAAATAGGAAAGATGAGAGATAGTCATTACCTTAGGAACTCCGCATGTAGCAATGCGTGTTTCTTTGTCCAGCGGGTCCAGAAGATGGTGGGTGTCCACACACGACACGACATGACACGACATGACAATACAAGACAAGACAAGACAAGACACAGACACCAGATACAAGACAAGACCATGTTACAGGCTTTCATGGGGATTTTTAAGCTCTCTGTCTCCACTCCTCACTGGATCAGGTTTAGGGGACAGGTAACGCCCTCATGCCCCCCACTAAGCATGCTCTCCAGCATTTCTGGTCAAGCCACTGGGGTCCGGGGGCCAACACCTGCCATTAAACTATTAAACCATGCCATACCAGGTCCATACATTCATTACCCTCAGGAGCTTCAGCTCTGCTAGTTCCTGGACACTGTAGCCAAAGCTTCCATTTATTATCACATCCCCAACTAGCTTTCCTACCTATTCCAAGCACTGAGGTCCATTTCCCTCTTCAACCAAGGCTTTGTTCCTAACTGCACCTTGTGTGCTGATTTTGAATCAGGAACCTGCAGACTACACCAGATATTAGAAAGTGTTGGGTTGCTGCCAATGCCATCATTCCAATAGTAGGTGCTGATATGGTGACATTGGGATGCTTCATCTGTCTCTCCAAGTGTTTCCTTGACAGCCAGGGAAAGCACCTCACCTCTACCCCAATCACTTTGGAAGCAAGTCTATCCTTTGGGCTGTGAAACAGAGAGAATCTAAAAGTGCAACTTTAAAAATCATTCCATAAAGTCTGTGCAACACTTTACTATCAATAACACAATGAGGCTAAGGTTCCTACTAAGGAACTAAGCAATCTGCCCCCTCCAGTATATTACCTACCTGTCTGTTCAGTCCTAAAAAGGGTTAAAGAAAAGGCCTAAGAACTTGGTTTTTTCATCTTTTAGAAAAAATAAGGTGCTTACATTAACTCATATCCTGTAATCAGTAACTGGATTTGTTCTTTATCAGTTTTTCATGCTCCAACCATGTCCTGGCCAATGGCAGGGACACTGGTGATTGAATCAACAGAATGTGAATAAAAAGCAGAGCTGGATAGATCCTATCATGCAATGAACAATATTCAGCAGGAAAATGCTAAAATAGAGAAAGACAGGGCGAACTTTGATTAATGCACTGAAGTTAAGAATTATGTTCAGGTCTTGGATAATATCTTTAACCAAATTGAAAAAGACATAAGAGTTGACTCATTTCCTGTTTTAAATTCGTCTCTTTCAGATACCCTATGTTCAAGAGAACCTCTTAAGGCTAATTTCAGCTACATGTATGTAGTAATGTGGACTTGAAGGAGGGAGGATTCAGCATTGACACATTTAGATGAGTCCAGTCATCACATGTATTAAACATATCTTTCTGCTTTAATCATCACCACATACTCTGAACTGTATTGACTCTTCTAAGTGGACTTGTCCTTACTGTAGAAAAATACAGAATCTCAGAATCACAGAATGATTGAGGTTGGAAGGGACCTCTGGAGGTCTTCTGGTCCACCCATCTGCTCAAGCAGGGCCACCTAGAGCCAGTTGCCCAGGACCATGTCCATATGGCTTTTCAGTATCTCCAGGGAAGTTGATTCCACTACCTCTCTGGGCAACCTGTTCCAGTGCTCAAGCATCCTCACAAGTTAAAAAAGTGTATCCTTATGTTCAGATGGAACCTCCTATGTTTCAGTTTGTACCCATTGCCTCTGGTCCTGTTACTTAAAAAATGTGAGACTGCTCCTATCTGTGTGTAGAGAGCCTCATCTAATTATTCTTCCTGGCTTGTATACATATTTGCTTCCAACTCAAAAAGTATTGTTGTTCAGGGTCCCCATCTGGTCAGCATGTGTAGTTGGGGAAAACAGCAACATAGTTGGTATATATGTTGAGCATTACAGTTTGTACACCAACTGCTGTGCTTTTCATAAGGGTCCAATGTAATTTGCCAGGAATGGCCAGGAACAGGACCTCATTGAATCTTCCCATAAGGCTGTTGAGGTAACTTTTTAGCTTTCGATACCTTACAGATTGCGCATGCTGTACTAGTTTCCGCATGGCTTCCCAGGTACATGGGATTCACAGAATCACAGAATAACCAGGTTGGAAGAGACCCACTGGATCATCGAGTCCAACCATTCCCACCAATCCCTAAATCATGCTCCTAAGCACCTCATCCACCCTCACCTTAAACACCTCCAGGGACTCCACCACCTCCCTGGGCTGTTCCAATGCCTAACCACCCTCTCCATGAAGAATTTTTTCCTAATCTCAAGCCTAAATCTCCCCTGGCGGAGCTTGAAGCCATTCCCTCTCGTCCTGTCCCCTGTCACTTGGGAGAAGAGGCCAGCACCCTCCTCTCCACAACCTCCCTTCAGGTAGTTGTAGAGAGTAATAAGGTCTCCCCTCAGCCTCCTCTTCTCCAGGCTAAACAGCCCCAGCTCTCCCAGTCGCTCCTCATAAGATTTGTTCTCCAGGCCCTTCACCAGCTTTGTTGCTCTTCTCTGGACTCGCTCCAGAGCCTCAACATCCTTCTTGTGGTGAGGGGCCCAGGAATGAACACAGTACTCGAGGTGCGGTCTCACCAGTGCCGAGTACAGAGGGAGAATAACCTCCCTGGACCTGCTGGTCATGCCGTTTCTGATGCAGGCCAAGATGCCATTGGCCTTCTTGGATTCTTGGGCATGCTGCTGGTTCATGTTCAGTCGGTTGTCAACCAGCACCCCCAGGTCCTTCTCCTCCTGGCAGCTTTCCAGCCAGGCTTCTCCTAGTCTGTACCTCTGCTTAGGGTTGTTGTGCCCCAAGTGCAGGACCCGGCATTTGGCCTTGTTAAACCTCATGCCGTTGGTCTCAGCCCAGCAGTCCAGCCTGTTCAGATCCCTTTGGAGCCTCCCGACCCTCCAGCAGATCCACACTTCCACCCAGCTTGGTGTCATCTGCAGACTTGCTAAGGGAGGACTCAATGCCTTCATCCAGGTCGTTGATAAAGACATTAAACAGGACTGGACCCAGGACTGAGCCCTGGGGAACCCCACTTGTCACTGGCCTCCAGCTGGATTTAACTCCATTTACCACCACTCTCTGGGCCCGGTCATTCAACCAGTTTTTCACCCAGGAGAGTGTGCACCCGTCCAGGCCAGAGGCCGACAGTTTCCGAAGCAGAATGCTGTGAGAAACTGTATCAAAGGCTTTACTGAAGTCCAGGAAGATACATCCACAGCCTTTCCCTCGTCCAAGAGTTTAGTCACTTGGTCATAGAAGGTGATCAGATTACTCTGGCAAGACCTGCCTTTCATGAACCCACGTTGACTGGGCCTGATCACCCGGTTCTCTTGCAAGTGCTTCTTGATAGCACTCAAGATCACCCGCTCCATGACTTTCCCCGGTACCGAGGTCAGGCTGACAGGCCTGTAGTTCCCTGGATCCTCCCTGCGCCCCTTCTTATAGATGGGCACGACATCAGCCTCCAGTCCAGCGGAACCTCCCCAGTCATCCAGGACTGTTGGAAGATGATAGAAATGGGTTTGGCCAGCACATCCGCCAGTTCCCTCAAAACTCTTGGGTGGACTCCATCCGGCCCCATAGACTTGTGGGCATCTAGCTGGGCAAGCAAGTCTCTAACCACCTCCTTGGGAATCTCATATTTCTCTTCCAACCCCTGGGATTGTGCACAGAGGGAACAATTTTCCTTACTGTTAAAGACTGAGGCAAAGTAGGCATTGAGCACTTCAGCCTTGTCTTCGTCCCCTGTTACTGTTGTTCCCTCTGCATCTACTAGGGCCTGGAGATTCTCCCTAGCCCTCCTTTTGCTGTTGATGTATTTGTGGAAAGACTTTTTGTTGTCTTTCACAGTCTTGGCCAATCGCATTTCTAGTTGGGCCTTAGCCCTCCTGACTTTTTCCCTGCACGTTCTCACTTCCTCCCTATAGTCCACCCAGGATGCCTGCCCCTTCCTCCAGAGGTCGTAGACCCTCCTCTTCCTATTGATGTCTCTTAGGACCTCCCTACTCAACCATGCTGGTTTCTTACCCCGCCGGCTACTTTTCCGGAACTTGGGGACAGCTTTCTCCTGAGCTGCTAGGAGTTCCTTCTTGAAGAGCGCCCAGCCCTCATGGACACCTTTGCCCTCAAGGAGCGCCTCCCATGGCACTTTTCCGACCAGCCTTCTGAACAGCCCAAAGTTTGCTCTCTGAAAGTTGAGGGCGACTGTTCTGCTAACCTCCTTCTTCATTTTACCCCGCACTGAGAACTCTATCATCTCATGATCGCTTTGCCCCAAGCGTCCTCCAACCTTCACATCCCCCACCAGTCCTTCTCTGTTCACAAACAGCAGGTCCAGGAGGGCACCGTCCCTTGTCGGTTCACTCACCAGCTGTGTGAGGAAGTTGTCTTCCACACACGCCAGGAACCTCCGGGACTGCTTCCTTTCTGCTGTATTATCCTCCCAGCCTATATCTGGGAAATTGAAGTCTCCCACAAGGACTAGAGGTAGCGATTTTGAGACTACACTCAGTTGTTTGTAGACGAGCTCTTCAGCTGCTTCTTCTTGGCTGGGTGGTCTATAGCAGACTCCCATCACAATCCCTTCCTGCCCATGGACTCCTCTGATTTTCACCCACAGGCACTCAGTCCCATCCTGACCGTAGTCCAGTTCGAGGGTATCAAAGCCCTCTCTAACACAGAGGGCTACCCTGCCTCCTCTTCTGCCCTTCCTGTCCTTCCTGAAGAGTTTATACCCCACCATGGGTACGCTCCAGATGTACGAGTCATCCCACCACATCTCCGCAATGGCAACGACATCGTAGTCTCCTTGCCCTACCACAGCTTCCAGCTCCTCCTTCTTATTTCCCATGCTGCGTGCATTGGTGTAAATGCACTTCAGCTGGGCAGGCGTAGCTTCAGCCTTCGTAATAGGGCTCCTCCCCAACTGAGCAGTCCTTGACTTAACTAAGGCCACAGTGCCAGTTTGCTGCCTACCATCCTCAGCTGCACTCACCCCCTCTTGCTTAGTGGTGATATACCGGCAGGCATCGCCAGCACACCCCCTCTTTGCCTCTGAAGTCTCACCTCCAGGCTCACTCCCATCCTGCCTGGCCTCCATCCCCTCCCCCCTCACATCTAGTTTAAAGCTCAATTTAAGAGCTTAACTAGGTTTTTGGTGAGGGCTTTCTTCCCCCTAGCAGACAGGCGTGTCCCATCCCTGGTAAGAAAGCCTGGGGGTGCGTGGGCCTCCCCATGATTAAAGAACCCAAAGCCCCTCTTCTCACACCAGTCCCTAAGCCATTCATTAACCCGTTTCTTATTCCTCATTGCCTGCTCCTGGTTCCTTAGTATTGGGATGGAGTTGAATATTACCTGTGCCCCAGAGCCCTCGATCATTCTCCCAAGTGCCTTGAAGTCCCTTTTAATGGCTTTAGGCCTTCTACGTTCTATTTCTTCATTACCAGTTTGAAAAAGTAAGAGCGGGTAGTAGTCGGTGTCTTTGACCAGGGAAGGGAGCTTTCTAGTAACGTCCCTCACTGATGCTCCCGGCAAGCAGCAGACCTCCCTATGGAGCGGATCCAGCCTACAGATGGGACCCTCCATTCCTTTGAGAAGGGAATCCCCCAAGACAATCACTCTCCTCTTCTTTTTAACTGAGGATGTTTTTAGGGCTGTGGGAGGATGATGGAGTTTTGGAAACACTTCTAGGCTGTGGGTGCAGCCCTCTTCATCTTTAGGGCTAGGATGCACCCCCAGCACCTCATATTTGTTCCCCAGAGAGATCTGGGGGTTAATTGCCTGGGTGGGGGGAGCAGGTTTCCTTCTCCGGGCAGGAACCTGCTGCCATTCCCCCTCTCTGTCTCTCCCATCCTTGCAGCTTACCGGTGGGTGGTGCTCAGCTTCACTGGCTCCAGCAGCCTGTGAGAGGGTCCTGCTCCACTCATCTATCTCCCTCTCACACTCCCTGATGGCCCTCAGCCTAGCCCCTTCCTTCCTCAGCTCTTCCACCATATGCAGCAGTTCCCCTACCCGAGCACAGCTTCCACAGGTGGAGCCTGAGCCAGAGGCGTGAGCCACTATGGGAGGGGGCCACTGCCTGCAGCCCAGGGTCTGGGTAGCTGCATGTGCCCACCGGGGCTCCGTCTGGGTGGCAGCCTCCACCACGCTTGTTGTGGCCTTAGTCTTTCATCGGGTATCCACCATTTTTCTCAATCTCTTCTGACCGTGCTCCAGCCCTTCCCTGCTTGCCCTGCCCGCTCGAACTGCAGCTCAAACTGCCTTGTTTAATGTGCCCCGCACCTCTTTGCTCTGCTCTTCTTCGCCTGTGCTCCGGTCGCTGTGCTCCCTAAGGGCCCTTTAAATACCCCATGGATTCCCTGGTTTTGAATCCATCTGTGTGCCATCAACATCCATGTGCCAGGATTTTTCTGGGCCCATTTAGCAAGGGTTTCCTCATCAGGAGCCAGAGTATAAAGGGATGGGGTATCAAGAAGTAAAGTAGCCTATTAATTTGAGCTAATTCATCAACTGTGGCATTGTGCTCCCTCTCTTACCTGACACCTCAGGTGACACGAGCATCAACTTGTTGAACTCACAGGTTTAAATTCATGCATGTTGGGGCTTCTTCCATAAATCCTGACCCCACAATGGTTTCCTGTGCATTATATAGTTGTCCACCTGCCACTTATTAATCCACGTGATTAATCCTTTATATGTCACCCAGGAGTCAGTATATATGTGTATCTTTCAGGAGTGGGGAGTCTCTTCTAATGTCATGTGCTATGGTAATGAAGGAGACGCAGATCTCACAGTTTTTCTCTAAGTATATTCTTTTAATCAGTATGGCATACAGAAGTCAAACTTAGGAAAGTACGCTAACTCCTCTTTTTCAAGCAAATTTATACAGCTCTCCAGTTCCTGAACTATGAAGTCAAACAGGATATTTAGCATTGCAGTCTTTCATACTCACACTTGTGACTGTCTTCGGTCACATCCTCACTCTGCACTTTTCCATGCGGGTTTTTCCAGCTTGACATTCTCACACACTCAAGATTCATTATCCTGTGTGTCTTGTTGAGAACACCTGGTATTTCAATCATGTTTATTCTGATATGCTTGGCACCAGCTTCATGCTTTTATCTTAGTCTTTGGCACCGTTCCCACAATGAGCACAGCCATTAGTTCTGTGTTCTGATTCCTACCACTGCTTACCTTGCCAACTCAAAAAGATGTCCTTGTGTTGTGGGTTAACCTTGGCTGGCTGCCAGGTTCCCCAACAAGCCACTCTGTCATGCCCCCTCCTCAACTCCTGAAACTAGGACTTTCACTTCAAAAGGTTTGTGAGGTTGCTTATGACCCAGAGCAACAGCATGAGAGAGAACATTTTTCACGTTTCCCCCATACAAACTGGTCCCTCTTTCTTGCTACATTATACAAGGGTCTTAAAAATCAGTACTAAGCATGAAAGAAACTGGTGCCAGTACCTCAGTAATCTTACAGTGCTGCACATCAACCTTTTTTTCTGGGCCACAGCTATATGAAGTACTGATTGTTTCACAGCTTCAGGCACAACTTGGCATGGTTCTTGTCAGATGATGCCTAAAAATTTTACCTCAGTTTCTGGCCCTTGTACTTTTTATGAACTACTTTGCCAACCATGCCCTCTCATGGTGTCCACAACCTTACTCAGTGCCTCCTCTCAGTAGGTGTGGTCAGCAGAACAAGCTGTCATCAATGTGATGGAATGGTTTACACTTTAGGAACAGGTTGCACTCCTCCAAAAATCATGGGGCTGTGCAGGTGCCCTGAGGTGGCATCATAAATCTGTACTGCTGACCTTCCCAGGAAAAGGCAAACTATTCCGGCAACTCTTCAGCAATAGGAATACTGAAGGCAGCATTCACCAAGTTGGTAGCAGCGCGCCAGGTGCTTGCCTCAACTTCCAGCTGCTCTAACAGAGTGACAATGTCCAGCAGGACTGCAGTCATGGGAGCAGCGGCTTTGTTCAAAAGCCAGTATTCCACATTCATACACCAATAGCCACCTGGCTTATTTACAAGCAAAATAGGCTTATTAAAAAGTCAATATGTCTGTCAGATAACCCGTTTCTAACAACTGTTTAACAGTTTGAGAGATCTCAGTATGCCCCCCAGACAATTGGTATTGCTTTAAGGCTATAGGCTTGAAGGGAGGGGGAGAGGTGTCCAGTCAGCACAGAGGGGTGGGGGTGGAGGTATAGAAGCACAGTCCTCCCTACCATAAGCGCCCAGATCCAAGGTGATCGGGTACCAAAAGAATATTTTCCCCTAGTGGTCTTAAAAGTGTTGCCTGCTAGCAGATCATCTAATCAAGCACTTTCATATTTCATACTTGAGTCAAAACCAGTGGGTAGCCTCCTAGTTGCAAGATTAGAGAACCTCCTCAAGATGGCTCTTTCCTTCTCTCAAATACATTAATATTTATCAGTTTAATCTTGTGTTATGTTGAGAATTGTTAGGATTAATAGACTTGCAAAGCAGTAGAAGCTTAGAGTAGTTGAAGCCTTAGGCTGCAAGAGCTGACCAAGAAAAAAATCTTTTGATATAACTAATGCTGCAAATACAGAACTAGCTGAAAGATGCAGACGAAAGCAGGATGAAGAAGGACCAAGGAAACGATCCTTAGACAACAAGGTAATTTCAGAAGATGACCAGCCCGGTGACCAAGAAAACCAATAAGATCAAGAGACACTGACCAGAACAAGGTGATTGCACTTGAGGATGGAGTGATGGGTGGTATGGCTATAACTGGGATGCATGATCTGCAGTAGAAGTACCTCTCTGGAGGTGCCCAGCTCAAGCTGCTCTGCATGTCAGCTAAATCATAGAATCATAGAATGGTTTGAGATGGAAGGGACCTTAAAGATCATCTAGTTCCAACCTCCCTGCTGTAGGCAGGGACACCTCCCACAAGACCAGGCTGCTCAAGGTCCCATCCAACCTGGCCTTGAACACTTCCAGGGAGGGGGCATCCACAACTTCCCTGGGCAACCTGTGCCAGTGCTTCACCACCCTCATTGTGAAGAATTTCTTCCTAATGTCTAATCTAAATCTTCCCCAATCCAATTTAAAGCCATTCCCCCTCGTCTTATCACTCCATGCCCTTGTAAAATGTCCCTCCCCAGCTTTCTTGTCTGTTCCCTTCATATACTGGAAGGCCGCTATAATGTTTCCCTGGAGCCTTCTCTTCTCCAGACTGAACAACCCCAACTCTCTCAGCTTGTCTTCATACCAGAGGGGCTCCAGTCCTCTGATCATCTTTGTAGCCCTCCTCTGGACACATTCCAAAAGTCCTATATCCTTCTTAAGTTGGTAGTTCCAGAACTGGACACAGGACTCCAGATGAGGTCTCACAAGACTGGAGTAGAGGGGTAGAATAAACTCCCATGCCCTGCTGGCCATGCTTGATTTGATGTAGCCCAGGATGTAGTTGGCCTTCTAGGTGGCAAGCGCGCATTGCCAAGTCACGGCGAGCTTCTCATCAATCACCACCTCCAAGTCCTCCTCCGCAGGGATGGTCTCAATCACATCATCCCCTATCCTGTATTGAAACTGCGTATTGCCCCGACCCATGTCTAGGACCTTGCACTTGGCCTTGATGAACCTCATGAGGTTTGCACAGGCCCACTTCTCCAGCCTGTCCAGGTCCCTCTGGATGATATCCCGTCCATCCACTGTGGCAATTGCATCACTCAGCTGGGTGTCATCTGCAAACTTGCTGAGGGTTCACTCGATCTCGCTGTCAATATCATTGATGAAGATATTAAACAGCACTGGTCCCAGTATGGACCCCTGAGGGACACCACTTGTCATGGAGCTCCATCTGGACATCGAGTCATTTACCACTACCCAATGGGTGTGACCATCCAACTAATTTCTTATGCATCGTGCTGTCCACCCATGAAATCCATATCTCTCCAATTAAGACAGAAGGATGTTATGGGGGACCATGTCAAAGGCTTTATAGAAGTTCAGGTAGATTACATCCATTGATTTTCCAATGTCCAATGCTGTGGTTACCCTGTCATAGAAAGCCACTAGGTTGGTCAGGCAGGACTTGCCCTTGGTGAAGCCGTCCATTTCCAGCACAAGCTGGTGGCACTCCATGCAGCCCGAGACCTGGATGGCTGCGTGCTTTCCAAGGAGCTCAGTCTTAACTGACGCAGGTGCAGAGGATGCAGCCTTTCACCAGGTGGACACCATAGCTGGGCTCCCTCTCACTGACCGAGCTTGCCTGTGCCCTCCCTGCAGGCCCTGCCTTTGTGAACTGATCTCACAAACTGTTTGAGTACGCCCTTCTGATGAGCACCCCCCTGTGCTCCGGGTCGCGGTGTCCCCTGAAGAATGTTTAGAGCTCCCGCAGCTGCTTCCAGGACCATCCCCCCCCCCCCCCCCACCGCTTACACACACATACACACACACACAAAAGCTGCCATGTACGAGCCTGTGCTTCCGGCAGTGTAGACCCACCTGCTGGGCTCCCTCTGGGTTTCTGGGCTTCTCCCACTCTGTCAAGCGCCCCTCCGTCTGGATCTAGTGCCTGGCTGTTGCACTTACCATATCTGCCGCTGAGCCACTTCGATTGGGTAAGCACTTTGTGTATGCCTGCTGAGGAACTTGAATATTTATAGGTCTATAGGACCTGATTAGATGCATCCGAGCCCTGAGGTAATTGGTTGATGTGGTGGCCAATCCACTCCCCATAATATTTGAAAAGTCATGGCAATCAGAAGTCCCTGGTGAATGGAAGATGGGTAACATTGTGCCCCTTTTTAAAAAGGGTAGAAAATGTAATCCTGGGAACTACCGACCTGTCAGCCTCACCTCTGTGCCTGGGAGGATCATGGAACAGATCCTAGAAGCTATGCTAAAGCACATGGAGGACAGGGAGGTGATTTGAGACAGCCAGCATGGCTTCACCAGGGACAAATCCTGTATGACCAACCTAGTGGCTTTCTATGATGGGGTAACCACAGCAGTGGACACAACTAAACCAACGGATGTGATCTACCTAGACTTCTATAAAGCCCTTGACATGGTTCCACACAACATCCTTCTCTCTAAATTGGAGAGATATGGATTTGATGGGTGGACAGCACAGTGGGCAAGAAACTGGTTGGATGGTCGTATTCAGAGAGTAGTGGTCAGTAGCTCAAAGTCCAGATGGAGCTCCATGACAAGTGGTGTCCCTCAGGGGTCCATACTGGGACCAGTGCTGTTTAATATCTCCATCAATGATATTGACATTGAGACTGAGTGCACCCTCAGCAAGTTTGCAGATGACACGAAGCTGAGTGCTGCAGTTGCCACAGTGGAAGGATGGGATGTCACCCAGAGGGACCTAGACAAGCTGGATAATCGGGTCTGTGTGAACCTCATGAGGTTCAACAAGGCCAGGTGAAAGGTCCTACACCTGGGTTGAGGCAACACTCAGTATGGATTCAGGCTAGGGGAAGAAGAGAGTGAGAGCAGCACTGTGGAGAAGGGGGGAGGATATGTCAGAGAGATTGAAAGTTCAGTAGTTATAACAGTTGCTATATACATGCTGTTCACCTGCAATAACCATGCAGTTGCATGCTTTGACTCAGTCTGCTTGATAAAAATTCTTTTCTGCAGTCTCCAGTTTCAGCACTGAACATTCACAGCAATTTCAGTAATTTCTTTCTGCTGTGTTAAAGCTTCTAGATTTCCTTTCATCAGAATCCTTTCTTAAGTCTAAGGAGTCTGAAACACTCTTTTTTCCCTCTGCTTCTTCCAAGCACTCTTTAAGCAAATATATTCATTTTGTTTGAGTAATAATAATATATCCTCATTCCCCAGGTCTGTACATTTTTTCAGCCTCCTGGGATCATTGTATCAAAAGATTTGATCAATTAATGCACTGCAGATGCCTGGGTTTTATTTCCCATTGCATTTGCTGGCCCTGTCACCTTTAGCAAGCACAATAACCAAAAAGTCAGTGGCAGCCAAGTTGCAGAGCCAGATAGCTCCAGAACAAGGGGGTAAAGGGAAGAGAAGGAGAGGCAGGAAGTAACTGTTGAATAATGCATATACTCATGAATAATTAGCTCATACTCAGACAGATAGAACACTGTGAGCAGCACACCACAGTAGTCAGTGGCCTATTATTGAACATGCTGGATGCCATGCACTAATTGTCTGCAGTCCTACCTCAAGGCAAGGCTAAGTCCAAAACTGGAATTAATTGCTCACTTTTGCCATTCTTTAGCATTGGTTGTAGCATATTGGTAGTGGGTGGTGCCAGAAATGTTGATAGGGGATGGCTTCATGGCTTCAAGCCACTGGGAGTTTCTGTGCATTGACTGGCTGCCAAAGCTTGAAAGGGAGCAAGGAAGTCACAGTAGTGTTGAGCTGCAATCAGCATGGCACCTGGTGCAGTGTTTGGAGCTATTGAAGCTTCCTGGAGTAGCTGCAGTAACAATGAATCTTAGAATCATTAAGGTTGGAAAAGACCTCTAAGATCATCCAGTCCCACTGTCAGCCCAACACCACCATGCCTACTAAACCATGTCCTGAAGTGCCATATCTACACATTTTTTTAACACCTCTAGGGAAGGAGACTCTACCACTTCCCTAGGCAGCTTGTTCCAATGCTTGACCACTCTTTCAGTAAAGATTTTTTTTCTAATATCCAATCTAAACCTCTCCTGTTGTAACGTAAGGCTATTTCCTCTCCTCTGAAGGAGGTGGTAGGTAGTCCATTGGCTATTGTCATGCAGGAGAGTTTCAGTTGCATTGTTGCCAACTGCTTTTACCAGCTCCTGGATGATGAGTCCAAATGCTTCCACATCCTCTGTGATCTCAAGCACCACCAACAAGAAGTTGTGCAAGAAGTGTGATGAGACAGCAGTAGTCACCACCAGGAGACCCAATCTCAGCGTCAGGACCAGTAGGAAGGAGTCCTAGGAGGAGGACTGTCCAGTGGACAGCCACCTCGCACCCAGTGCTGCCACAGCCCCATACACCATATTGAGGAAATTACTCCACCTGCCAGGAATTATGCCACCATTAAAAGGGCTTGATCCTAGGTTTTTGCTCAAAGAAGATGAGTCACTGTGGTGATGTAGCCCCCCAGGGCTACTGTGCAATCACAGGATAAGCCAATCATATCTTGGAAGAAAACTCCCATTGTGGTTTTGTCTTGGTTACAAGTGCAGTGAGCTGGAATAAGAACTCAGATGATTAGGCACTCCCTGACTGCACCTGGAGCTCTTGCTGTATGCATCATAGCCAGATCGGAATGGTACCAGAACTGTACCATCTGGAAAGTACTGGAATCAAACAGCTGGTAGAAAGTACCGTGGTTACCTGAGTTGTGGACAAAATGGAAAAATGCTGATCAAAGTCAATCATCTCAGGATTCTATCAATAGCAATCCTAAGTGAGACCATTTGAGCTCGCCTGGATCACAGTGGGCTGTGACCAGCATCTCCCCATGAGTTGGGACACATCTCAGGGTAAGATTTTGCATGGGTCATCTGCTACCAAAAGACAATGAAGCAGTAGGATTTTGAGAGGATTCAAAGACCATCTGCTAAACCTGGGAAGTGTATAGGGAAGCTGCCCAGTTATGTAGGGATGAAGTCAGGAAGGCCAAGACACAGCTGGAGCTGAACGTGGCAAGGGAAGTGAAGACCAACAAGAATGGCTTCTATAGGTATGTCGATCAGAAAAGGGAAGTTCGCATTCAGAGAATGGTGGTCAATGGCTCGATGTCCAGATGGAGATCTGTGACAAATGGTGTCCCTCAGGGGTCCATACTGGGACCAGTGCTGTTTAATATCTTCATCAATGACACTGACAGCGAGATCGAGTGCACCCTCAGCAAGTTTGCAGATGATGCCAAGCTGAGTGTTGCAGTTGCCACACCGGAAGGATGGGATGTCATCCAGAGGGACCTGGGCAAGCTGGAGAAGTGGGCCTGTGAGAACCTCATGAGGTTCAACAAGGCCAAGTGCAAGGTCCTACACCTGGGTTGGAGTAATCCACAGTTTCAATGGGAGATGATGTGATTGAGAGCAGCCCTTCAGAGAAGGACTTGTGGCACTGATTGACAAGAAGCTCAACATGAGCCTGCAGTGCACAGTCGCAGCCCAGAAGGCCAACCGTATCCTGTGTGGCCAGCAGGTCAAGGGAGGTGATTCTGCCCCCTATTCCTCTCTTGTGAGCCCTCATCTAGAGTACTGTGTCCAGTTATGGAATCCCCAACATAGGAAGGATATGGAACTTCTGAAATGGCTCCAGAGGAGAGCTACAAGGATGATCAGAAGGCTTGAGCCTCTCTGCTATGAGGTCAAGCTGAGAGAGTTGGGGTTGTTGAGCCTAGAGAAGAGAAGGCTCCAAGGAGACCTTACAGTGACCTTCCAGTACCTGAAAGGGGCCTACAAGAAAGCTGGGGAGGGACTTTTTACAAAGGCTTGTAGTGATAGGACTAGGGGCAATGGGTATAAAGTGGAGAGGAGCAGATTTATGCTAGACATAAGGAGGAATTTCTTCACAATGAGAGTGGAGAGGTGCTGGCACAGGTTGCCCAGGGAAGTTGTGGATGCCCCATCCCTGGAGGTGTTCAAGGCCAGGTTGTCTGGGGCCTTGGGTAACCTGATCTAGTGGGATGTCCTTGCCCATGTCAGGGGGGTTGGAATTAGATGATCTTTAAGGTGTCTTCCAACCCAAACTATTCTATGATAATATAACATTTGAGAGCACTGATCCTTTTTTGAAGGGGACTAGATTTTCTCTGATAATAAGCACATGGGCAAATAACCTCTTTTCAGAAATCTAGAAACTCAATTCTTTCTTCCCTAATTTTTCTATATATTTATATGATATCTGTACATCCCATTTAGAACCCACCACAGTCCTTTTTGGTGCTCAACAGGGGTTAAAAAGGTTTGATATAATGACAGATTTGATCAGAGTGTCCTAGACTGAAGTTCTAGCCATTATACCAGTTTACTCAGGTTGTTTCTTGGCTGGCAGTTATTTGCTGTTGATGGCCACGATGCTGACATATTTACTTTGGATGCTGTCTTCCCTGATCTGCTCTGGTGCTCAATCCCTTTCTTGTTCTACATCAAAATCCAGGGCTTGTTAATGGCTGCTTTCAATTTTTGCTGTTTGTTTTGTTGTTTCCCAATTCACTTGAGGTTCCCTCTATTAGGTTCATCTATAGATCCCAGTGTTGTTTTCCTAAGCTAACAGCGATTACAACACTATGCCCTGTCTCCATAACAACCACAAAAGTATTTATAACTTTTCACCTTTCCTGATTATGCATGTTCCTTGAGCTCTGCTTCAAGGTCTTATAAACACCAGCCAGTTCAAACTGCTTCACTTCCTTTTTTATCCTGTTATCTGCTTTGTTAAATACAAATAATCACATACTTTCTCACCACAAGCTGGCTAAGAGTTATTGCTTAAGCTAATTCACCGCTTTACTCTGAACTTATCTAACATAAAATGTGAATGTACAATACTTTAACTATATATATATTATTTGTCTATATCATGTCCCACAATGAACCATTATTTATTGTCCCTGATACATTCCTGAGGGAGTGACGCCAAATATATGGAAGGTTAATTGGGACTAAGATAAAGCATGAAGCTGGTACCAAGCATATCAGAATAAACATGATTAAAAAGACCAGGTGTTCCAAACAAGACACACAGGATAATGAATCTTGAGCATCTGTCAGGGAAAACCTGCCTGGGAATGAGTAGATTTAGGACGTGAATGAAGACAGTCATAAGTGTGGGTGTGAAAGAGGCAATACAAACTATGCTGTCTTCTTAGTTCAGAAACCGAAGAGCTGTATAAATCTGCTTGAAAGAGAGAAGCCAGTGTACTTTCTTAATTTAATTTCTGTATGCTGTGCTGATTAAAAGAATATACTTGGAGAAAACTGTGAGGTTTGCATCTCCTTCATCACCACAGACTGGTGCCTCGTGTGAGCCTCTTCTGGGTGAACGCACAATCTGACAGGAGAGTTTGTTCATTTTTACAAATTTTTTGTGGCCACATTCCTTAAATAGTAACAGTAGCACCTGTTGAATGGGAAAGCTACAAGATTGTATTGCAATGGGACAAACACTTTCACAAGAGCACAGGCTATATTTGAAAGTACTGCAACAAGTGTTGTATGCCATCAGCTACAGAGTAACTGGAAAACATTTAACAGAATTATTACTACTGGTAAAAGAGCATTGTGACTGGTTCCGAGCAGACAGTTCTTTTGATAGTACTATTTGGGAGCGAGTAGGGGAATGCTTACAGGCATCAGGTGCTCAAATCCCTGATGCTGTTCTTGTGACATGGTGATTCTTATACTCCATATTAGCGCAGCTCAAACCTTCACAGGCTATTGTTAAAAAAGATAGAGATGAAAGCCAAAATATACATGGTCAGTTTAAAGAAGCCCCAAATGATTCAGAGACTGAAGACCCTTTTGATCCCAAACTGGTTAATCTAGAGGAGGAAATAGACTTATACCCTCCATTACCTTTACCTCCTCAGCCCTCAGAAACGCATCCTCCTGCACTGTTGAAAATCCCACCTCCACTGCCATTAACTCCTACATTGCCTACAGCAAAACAGAGAAGAGCAAAACAGAGGCACCCCCCCCCAAGTGACAAGGACCCCCTTAAAACAGAGACATATACACCCCAGCTCATGAAGAGTTAGCTTTTGAAAACACTAACAGTCACTGTCAAACAGTGCTATTGCCATTGAAAAGAAAAGCAACCAGCATAGGAGAATATATTAATGTATGTCAAAACATTAGTACTGAAACTTACTGAGCGTCAGTTATTGTTGCTGCATGATCTCAATTGCAAATTAATCAGAACACTGTTAAATGTTTTAATTGTGGAAAACAAGGGCACATAAACAGAGAATGTCCTGAAAAGCAGCAGATGCCTAAACACAAAAAAATCTACACAGATATGTCCCTGCTGTCAGAAAGGATATCATTGGGCTACTCAATGCAAATTTAATTTGACAAAAATGGACACTCTCTCTCGGGAAACGGGCAGAGGGGCACGCAGCCCAGTGCCCCTCAAACTAAAAGGGTATGGAATGTTCCTGAACAATATACCCATGCCTCACCTCTGATAAATACTTAATCTCCAACCTTTCAGTCATTACAACAGGCAGTGCCTGATTAGATCTGGCAACTGTCTCAGAAGTAATTCTTTTACAGCCATACAAATTTCAAACTGTAGAAACTATAATATGTGGTCCTTTGCCAACAGGATATGTAGGACTGATTGTAGGGCATTCGAGTATTTAAAAAAAAAAATAGTTTATTTGTGTTACCAAGAATAATTGACTCAGACTAGGTGAGATTCAAATAATGCTAGCTGCCTTTCAAACCCTGTGTTGCATACCAATAAATCAGAAGTTTTGCACAAATTATTTTGTTACTCTCTTCCGTTCCCCAACGTTCCCCTCAGATTTGAGGGCAGGGACGATTTGACAGTACTAATTCTGCCCAGGTATCTTGGGCTCAGCAAGTTACAGCAAAACAACCTACACTTACAATTAACATACCGGGAAAAACATTTACAGGACTATTAGATACTGGAGCTGATGTTTCTGTAATTTCTAAAACTGAATAGCCTCCTCAGTGGCCTCTTGATGTAGCTTTCACTACTGTTAGACATAGGTGGGATATAAATTCCTATGAAGAGTGCCAAACTATTTTCAGTGACAGGATCAGAAAATTCATGAGCATGGATGTAATGTCAACACCAATAAATTTATGGGGAAGAGATTTACTAAAGCAAGGGAATGTATCTATCACTACTACAAAACCAAATTTATCCTAAGGGTTACTGATCTAAAGCCCCTGCTCAAACTCTCCCAGTTAACAGAGAATCCCGTTTGGGTTTATTAGTGGTCTCTTAAAGGGGAAAAACTTGTTCAACTGCAATGTTTAGTAGAAGAACAATTAGAAGCTGGATGTGTTGTTCAGTCTAATAGTCCATGGAATACTCCCATATTCATCATTCCTAAAAAGTCTGTGAAATGGCGATTACTGCCTGTTTTAAGAGCTATAAATGCAGTAATGCAGCCAATGAGTGTCTTACAGACCGGACTACTGAATCCAACTATGTTACCTGGTGATCGGTACCTTTTTATAATAGATCTAAAAGACTGTTTCTTTACAATTCCTCTACATTGAGACGACTGTAAATATTTTCCATTTTCAGTACCTGCTGTAAATAATCCAGAACCCATGGAAAGATATCACTGGACAGTGTTACCACAGGACAAGATGAACAGTATGGGATTGAAGCATCTGGCATAATAATGTCAATGATGATTTTGTGTAAGTTTGTGCAGAATTTGTAACACTCCCATCCTCAGCCCTGTTGTGAGATCTAATCTCTTACTAACATGGTGTTGAATGTCAGTATCATGGACTTCTTACAGTGCCCTGCAGTGAAGTTTCCCCAATACCCTACATTCCACCCACCCCCCACCCCACCCCCTGCCGTGGAAAGATAAACTCCCCAAGGAGAGAGGAGAGGAAGGAGGAAGGGCATGCTAACATCCCTTATCCAACTTAGAGACACATGTGCACATCGAAAATTATGGGTCTGAGAGAATGGATTTGTGTGCTAACTTTTGCTGAGTTGCAGAAGCGACCCACTGTTTTGTGGAATCAAACTCTATAACTCAGGAATTATAAAGTAGGTATGTGTTTATTTGCCGATGAGTACAAGGGGGTAATCCTCCTAACTCGCACATCATATGGTCTAACAAGCAGATAGTTACAGTGTAAAGACATGCCTATTCATAAATGCCTATTACATATTCATGACCTTTCCCCACTTCTTATTATAATTAGATTCGAGAAGCTTCTCCCATACTGGCGCAGGTGCAGTGTCTCCCGGTGGTCATGGTCTGGGGTCTCAGGGATGAAGTAGCCTTCATCTTCCTCATGAATCATCCCTGAACTCTGTGCACAGGCGCAGTCTCATCCTGGTTGAGCTCCAGAACCACAGAGCAGGATGCAGTCGGCTTTCTGCTGTTGTGCACATTCCAGCTTTCCCTTATCAGTGAATGTCTTCAAAGAGCTCCTTCCTTATCAACACCCAGGGTCTTCAAGGCCTTTATTAGCAAACAGTGTGAATTCTAGTGAGCTAAGCCCTTCTCTAAGTTCTTTCTAACTTCTACCCTATATCATATGCCCCTTTATCACCACAGCCAGAACAAAAGAAAAGCAGCGGCTTGCCTGGAACATACTGAATTAGCTGTTGCATGGACAGGGTGTGCAGAATACTTCAGAGTTTGGAAATGGGTAAAAGTGTAATTGGCCAAGAGTTCCTTTATCCTGTTTCCCCCTTTGGAGACACCTCAAATCTAGGGTTTAGCCCAGATGAGACCCTAGAAATACATCTCTGAAACCTTTCACATCATATGTCCACTAAGCCAGCAAACAGGTGATTTCACCTGAGACTTTTGGACTGGAAGACTGTAGAGGGCAAAATATTAAAATACGTGACATAAAAAGGGGGATGTCTTTAACTGGGGTATGAAAAATTACGAAGTGCACAGTTAAATTATGTCAAGAAATTTGGCTAAATCTGACTGAAAAGATGTTGGCCACCACAAATAGTTTTACTCTCAAGAACATCTGGCAAATCGAAAAGCCTCAAGAAAAAAAAAAAGGAAAAAAACCCCCACAGCTGTGTGTGTGAATACATCCCCTTTCCTCCCCGTCCTTTTTACTCTTCAGCTTCTTTGCTGGGTCTGCAGGAGTTAACCCTATTGTCTCTGTAGGGGGATACCAAGCTATGAGCACTTTTATTTGGGTAAAAATATTGAGCACCCCAGTGATTAATGGGGAAGACTCAATCAGGCTTTATTAAAATATGGAGGGAAGACCCTTCAAAATTTTAATAGAGCATTCGCTATCAATTTATCAAAAATATGTTGTGTGGTTATTTCTGCAGGCAGTTTTATTGTCGTGTGTGTGTAATTGGGGGATAATATGCGCAGGTTTATTGTGTGTGTGTAACTATAATATAAGAAATATTAAACACCTGCCTAATTGGCAGAGAGAAAATTTACAGTAATTTAACAGAAAGTGTGATCAGTGGTGGAAAATGTAAGTGAAGAGAGAGAGAGAAGAAAGATTTGAAGTTAAAGATTTTACACCAAAAGTGTAAGTAGCAGTGGTTTGGCGTGAAAGTGATAAATGGCACAACTCTGTGTTACAATTTGAGGGATCAACTCAGTGGAATTAGGTGCAGTGTTACATGCTCTAGACGTTTTCTCAGAAGAACCCCTCAACATTGTCAGTGACTCAGAATATGTAATAAATGCTGTAAAACAAATATTTTTTTCATTTATCAAGGAGATAGATCATAACCAGCTCTTTCTAATGTTCCTTAATCTCAAAACCAAATTAGAAAAAAACTATTACCTTTGTTTATTACTCACATACTCCCATACCACTCTCCCTGGCCCACTTGCTGAAGGCAATGCAGTTGCAGATTCCATAATGGCAGTTTTTTTAACCCTTGATTATGCAAGAGTCTCACATTCCTTTTTTCACCAAAATGTTGTGGGTCTAAGCAAACAATTTAAAATTACTCTTTCCCAAGCAAAAGACATAATTTGGGCATGTCCTGAGTGCCAACGTGTGACTCTGTTACTGAAACATGAAGGAATTAACCCATGTGGCTTTCATTCAAATGAAATTTGACAAACAGATGTAACACATCATGCGCCTTTTGGTGGCTTACATTATGTTCACGTATCCATAGATACATTTTTCGGTGCTATATGTACATCTGCTCATGCTGGTGAAAAGGGGCAAGATGTCCATTGACATTGGATTCGCTGCTTTGCTGCACTTGGAATTCCTAAACTAATAAAAACAGATAATGCCCCCAGATATACTTCTCAATCCACTTCTCTTTTTTTTCCCAACAATGGGGTATTGAACATGTTACAGGTATACCCCACAACCCTACTGGTCAAGCCATTCAAATTTGAAAAATATGTTCTTTAAACAGAAAAGGGGGAATGTGCCTCCCCAGGAACAATTAAGAGAGTGGGAGAACACCACTGGTGGGAAATTTTCTTTAGTTGTTCCCCCACAGCTTCTGGCATCTTCAGTGTGTTTCTGCACCCTGAGGCAGTTGCTCTGCTAATGCCAATCTGCTTGTGCTTTGCCATGGTAGATGCTTGTTGCAGGATGAAGCAGGTGAAATGCTTCATTGACAACCAGGCGAAAGGACTGGGGCTGGCCAAGTGCCTCCTACCATAGTCAAGGGCAAGACTGGGTTGGCCTCTGTGTTTGCCACCAAGAGCAACATTGTTGGTTGCAACCCAGTAGGTGTTGAGCTGTGTAGACACATGCCATACCAGACCTTGATGTGAAGGATGGCCTCTCTTATAAGAGGGCCATCTAGGATGGGAGGGCAGGCCCATCGTTGGCATGAATCACAGACTGATTGAGGTTGGAAGGTACCTCTTGAGATGATCTAGTCTAAGTCCCCCCTGCTCAAGCAGGGTCACCAAGAGCAGATTGCCCAGGACTGTGTCCAGTTGGCAACCTCTCTGGGGAAACCTGTTCCAGTATTTGATCACCCTCACAATAAAAAAGCAAGAGTTAGCATAAATAACTTGTCTTTGAACCTCCCATCCCCAAATGCTGCATGAAGAAGCTGATTTTGTGTGATTTAAGACTCCTTAAGCAGAGGAGAACAGGACAAAGAAAGCCGAAGCTGGTGTCTTTGAAGAAAAGAGATGGGAGCATAATGCTCGAGTGTTGAAAAGCACACACCGAATGTTGCAGAGCTGTTACCAGACTCAAAGACTTTGGAAACATAATAAAAGATGAGCAAAACGAAAGACCCTGTAATCACCTTGGACATAAAGGAGCTGAATACACATGGACTTTTGCAACAACTATCTCTGGGCTCCTGAGACCCCCAGGATGTTTTGCCAATAGATTGGTGAGATATTGTTTCCGAAGTCTGGACATCACCGCTTTGCTTTGCCTAGTTGTGCATGTAGTGTGGAATGATACGATGTGTACATGGGATCAAGTTAAACAGCATGCTTAAGGTGCTTTTTCAACTAAAACAGATGGCATGGTTCAAGATTTAACACTTGCCTTGCAAGGACAATTAGTAATGCTACAAAAATTAGTACATAAAAGTATAATGAATGAAATTTCTGATAGTGTGCAATGGCTGAACCTAAAAAAATTGATTTATTGGATTAAATATACAAATCTGAGCATTTGTTAGTCTCAGCTGCGCTTGTGTTGTTTTTATATTTGCAGTGCTCGGAATCATCTGGGAAATGAAGCAAGATCTCAGAAGAACAGAACTCAAGGTCCTTGCTACACTTGCTGTAAACTCAATCTTCAAAAACTGCTTTGCTGCAGTTTGATCTCTTGCAACCGATAGCAGTTCACACAGACAGCTGTAAAATAAATGTGTCCAGGGATTTCTCCTGAAGGAAATGTGCTAGGACAGAAAGCTGATGCTTGTTATTTCCTTCTCCTTGTAGCGCTCTCACTGCAAACAGCAAAAGTAGAATAGGGGAATGCTTTGGTCTAGAACGGTCATATGTGACTCGACTATACTCAGAATATCCTAGCTGAAAAAATTTGAAACATCCAGGAACTGCTTCTGCAGGGAAGAAGCTAGGAGTGAAAGCTGTTGCTTGTTCAGTGATTCTCCTGATCACCATTTCACTGCCCCAATCAAACCATGGATAAGCGCTTGCTATGCTGAAGAAAAATCATGTAAGTCTCGAGCACACTAAACGGAGCCTGTCTGCAAAACTGGAAGCATCCAAGGATTGCTCCTACAGGGAACATGCCAGGAGGGAAATCTGCTTCTAGTTAGACTCTAGTCCTGCTATCCCTTTCACTGCAATCAACTGGAATCAATCTGGTTTGTCAGATATTTTTTTTTTTTTGTAGCACTGCTAAATGTCCTTGCAGGGCTCATCTTTTATCACGTTTCCAAAGACTTTGAGGTTGGTAACATCTCTGCAATATTCAGTGGGTGCTTTTCAACACTCAGGCATTTTGATCCCGTCTCTTTTCTTCAAAGACCAGTAGTCATGTCCCCAGTTTTGCAGAAAAAAAACCCCAAACAACTAAGGAGGCAAGAGCAAGAGAGTCCAAGTTTAGCCCCTCCGTTGCTCAAGAAGGTAAATTCATAATCCCAGAGACTACCTCAAACAAATGTCTCGATGGAAAATGGAACTGATCTTTTGGATGACCACCAACAAAGATATTTTGGTGATCTACCATTAGCAGTTTCTCCTTCTAGTCATACCTACTGAGTGGCTGTTGGTTATGCAAATACAGTCTGTGCTCACTCAAACAGAAATGCAATCTGAGCACCAAATATCACAGAATCACAGAATAACCAGGTTGGAAGAGACCCACTGGATCATCGAGTCCAACCATTCCTATCAAACACTAACCCATGCCCCTCAGCACTTCGTCCACCCGTCCTTTAAACCCCTCCAGGGAAGGGGACTCAACCACCTCCCTGGGCAGCCTGTTCCAGTGCCCAATGACCCTTTCTGTGAAAAATTTTTTCCTAATGTCCAGCCTAAATCTCCCCTGGCAGAGCTTGAGGCCATTCCCTCTCATCCTGTCCCCTGTCACTTGGGAGAAGAGGCCAGCTCCCTCCTCTCTACAACCTCCCCTCAGGTAGTTATAGAGAGCAATGAGGTCTCCCCTCAGCCTCCTCTTCTCCAGGCTAAACACCCCCAGCTCTCTCAGCCATTCCTCATAAGGCCTGTTCTCCAGCCCCTTCACCAGCTTCGTTGCTCTTCTCTGGACTCACTCCAGAGCCTCAACATCCTTCTTGTGGTGAGGGGCCCAGAAGTGAACACAGGATTCGATGTGCGGTCTCACCAGTGCTGAGTACAGAGGGAAAATAACCTCCCTGGACCTGCTGGTCATGCTGTTTCTGATACAAGACAAGATGCCATTGGCCTTCTTGGCCACCTGGGCACACTGCTGGCTCATGTTCAGTCGACTGTCAAACAGCACCCCCAGGTCCTTCTCCTCTAGGCAGCTTTCTAGACAGACTTCTACTCTGTAGCACTGCATAGGGTGGTTGTGCCCCAAGTGCAGGACCCGGCATTTGGCCTTGTTAAACCTCATGCCATTGGACTCTGCCCAGCAGTCCAGCCTGTTCAGATCCCTTTGGAGCCTCCCGACCCTCCAGCAGATCCACACTTCCACCCAGCTTAGTGTCATCTGCAAACTTGCTAAGGGTGCACTCATAGCAGAATGTTGTGAGAAACTGTGTCAAAGGCTTTACTGAAGTCCAGGAAGACCACATCCACAGCCTATATTGAGTTTTGGCTCAGTCAGGCACATATCATAGTGGCAGTCACTGAATAATGCATTTTCCTAGGGCAGAAGGAAATATTTTCTCACCTTTTTCAGTTCTTTGCCTCTGTTTCTTGCAGTGGTATTAAGCTCTTTTATTCTGACAGCATAAAGAGGCTCCCATGTCTTAGTTCTATTTCATCCATTTAAAATGAAACATTTGCCTAAGAAAAACAGGGATTAACAAATCTTTTCCACTGCACTTTAAGTTCTATCTCACTAATGAAAACCAGGATTTGTGACCAACATTCTATATTTCCAATTATAGACATAACAGAATCAAAACATGAATGAGGACAGAAGTGAGAAAACCATCACTAGCTCTTTCAAGCCACAAGCAAATGCAGGAATTCAACACCGAAGCAAAAGCAGGTCAGTGATTCAGTACAAGGAACACACACATAAATTTACACCAACAAAGTTTATTTATGTTCATACAGGATATCATTGTCCAGCTGGGCTCAATATTAATTTACTAGTATACTACCTGCAGCATGAGCTCTTGAAGACTTTACAGCTGGATTAGCTCAATGGAAGTGGCATTATATAACAACAGTCAGAATAGGCAAGAGCAGAATTTGGGCCATTAGCATAACTATAAATAATTCCAAATAAACATTTTCTACTATTAAACCTAACCTCCAGGAAAATAAAATTCTTTATCTCCATGCTTATTTAAGTGTGTAGCCACATTAAGTCATGTAATATCAGAAAGTCTCTTGGACAAAAGCACACTGAATTCTAATTAGTTCAGATTGATGGAGAATTAAAAATTAAGCTTGTATTCATCAATATTTCAAAGCCCTATTAGGTTCATTCAGAAGGGAATGTCCTTATCTTGCATTCAGGAACATCTAGAACAATCACAGCAAAGCTGGGGAGGATAACAAGTATTTAACTGAAGAAATTAGAAGGACATGGAATTTTCCTGAAGCTCTCTTGGCACTCTCTTCGATGCATGCACTGTTGTCAGTGCATGTTTCACTGACAAAAGTTTAATTCTACATCTGTATTCCCCACTTTATTATAACACAGAAGGCCATCCCTCACATCAAGGTCTGGTGTGGTATGTGCTTCCACCACTCAGTGCCTACTGGGTTGCAGCCCAGCCAGCAGCAGAACTAAAAGTTCTTCTTGGTGGCAAACAGAGGCCAACCCAGTCTTGCCCTTGACTATGGTAGGAGGCACTTGGCCAGCCCCAGTCCTTTCACCTGTTTATCAATGCAGCATTTCACCTGCCTCATCCTGAAACAAATTGCTACCATGGCAAAGCACAAGCAGATTGGCATTAGCAGAACTACCACAGGGTGCAGAAACACACTGAAGATGCCGGCAGCTGTGGGGGACCAACTAAAGAAATTTTCCCACAAATGGTGTTATTAAGATCTTTTTAGTTATTAAGATCTTTTTAGGTTCTGCCTTAGCATTTTAACAGTCTTATTGCACTGTTGTTAATGATGATACCTAAGTATTCCAGAAAGGTGTTTGCTGGGATAGATGGTATACCCGCAGCTACCATGATGGTACTTGCACTTTATTATAGTCGTTTCAGTTTTCCCCAGGTGATAGGATCATCTTGTGTTGTCCTCTCTCATTTCCATGGTCTTTTATCATCATTCAGGTTCAACTTCTCCATCTGAGGCACCTGATTCTGAGTCACATTTTTCCAGCTCATGGTAGGGCTTAATATATTGTTCCGGAAAACATCGAGGTCCTGAGGGAAGAAGAACACAGGCATACACTCTCCCCAACATTATTAGTTCAGCAGGTCCATTCTGATGATTGTTTGCATAGGGTCCCTGTACCTTGGTCAAAAATTAAGAAATCCCTTTCTAACAGCGGTCATATTTCTACCAAAAATCAAATTGGCATTTAAAAAATTGAGGGCATAGATAGCATTGTCTAGGATTTGAACGAGCTAGGAGGCAGCATTCAGAGAAGGCGCTCGCAGATGAGAGGCAAATTAATGGAAAGTTACAAGGTAGCTTGCAATATGTTTTTGAGAGGGAAAGGCAACTGAGATTACAGTTGTGGCAGGATAACGAGAGCGCATCAGAACACTCAGTGATATTAAAGGGTCATACAGTTAAGAAGGGTGTTTACTTCCTTGGGATGATTTACGTGAATCCCAAAGGGGATATGAGGCAGCACCTGCAGTCATGGGTGCAGCAAAACTGCATCCCCTGGTTAAAACAGAGATAACCCACAAGCCAGAGGTTGAAGGTGGTGGGGACCAGAATGCCTGATTGCCTCCCACTGTGCTTAAAAAGGAGATACTTTACTCAGCCATGGAGTTAGCTAAACTTCAGAAGCACAGTTGTCTGGCAAAGGAGACAGAGACTGAGTATGTGTAGAGGGTCTCTTTGGAAGGAAGAGACAGGATTCAATTAAGTGAAGATGAAGCCCAGTCTTACTGGGGAATAGCAGTATGTCTCACGGTAGATGACCACAAAGAGCCATGGTCCCTTACCCAGTGTGCTGCATTCTGGGCTGGAGGGCTCGATCCTTTAGAATGCAGAGATCCCATGGTCATACCTACCCTGGGGGTGAGCTATCTTATGGAGAGCGTGCGGAAGGCAGCTTGCCTCCAACTGATGCATGAACGGTGATTAGTCCCTGGACAACCCTTGCCCATGCAGATGCTAGCCAACACAAATAGAATGGCAACATGAATTAAGGGATTGCCTGATGCAGTGAAAATGTATGCAGTGCAGATCCAGGATTGATTGAGAACTACTGCAACAGGAGGACCTCAGGGTGGCCCAGGTCTTATTTGGGGAGAGGTAGAAAGGGAATTGTTGAATTATGGATGCCGTGTGGGATTTTGGACAAAGGATGGAAAGAATTGGGCTGTAGTTAGATGGATGGAAGGACCAAGAGGTGCTCCTTTCCACTCAAATGGGGATGGAAGACCTGGGGAACCTGTTTCCCAATGCCAGCTATGGAAAGAAGGGATAAGTAAAGGCATCCCAAAAGAGCTAATGGATGGGCAGTCTTTCTCCAACCTGCAGCTACTGACAGAGATGTGGAAGTCCCCAAGAGACAGGGAACAATAAAGGGAAAAGCTCATCGCGACAATTTCTTAGGCCCCTCCTGAACCATCTCCTCATATTTTGGAGCAGGGAAACCCCCTGCGCCGTCTCCAGTAAGTGAGCCAGAGGATGGAGAGCAGGTACACGTTCAAAGGCTCACAGAAAACAACCAAGGGGATTTGTTGGCAACTTTCCCCTTGGCCTTTACAAAACTCCCGTTACTTTTTCATAGATGCTGGGTATTCCCTCTTTTAAACATCCGACCCAAAAGGATGGTCTATATCCCTTCTTGTCTCCTATACAGGTTATCATCAGGATGTCTCTTGCTCAGGAAGATTGGAGACAAGCACTGATTATCTATGATCCCTGTATTGCTGCAGTTTTTTATATGCTGCTCATGCAAATGGTTTTGATGGGGGGGGATGGGAGTTGACAACAGGAGTATTATTGTGTAAAATGTGCTCCCTAACCTCTCATGTTTTAATGTTAGGATGTTTACTGTTTTGCAGTATTCTTACAACCCATGAAAAACATGAGGCCACCAACTTGTCTTGGGAGATAATCCGAGGTTACCATAGAACTTGGGGACACATAAACCAGGGAACCAGGGTATCTGGGTGGCCCTTCCTAGATCAGTTCGAGAGGGCCTGAGATTCTTCGTGCTAAACTTGGACTGGTCCAATCTATTCTGCCCCTCTATTCCTCTCTTGTGCGACCTCATCTGGAGTATTGTGTCCAGTTCTGGAATCCTCAATGTAAGAATGATATGGAACTTTTGGAATGGGTCCAGAGGAGGGCCACAAATATGATCAGAGTGCTGGAGTACCTTCCCTACGAGGACAGGCTGAGAGAGCTGGGCCTGTTCAGCCTGGAGAAGAGAAGGCTCCGAGGAGATCTTATAGCAACCTTCCAGTACCTGAAAGCTGGAGAGGGACTATTCATAAAGGCTTGTGGTGATAGGACAAGGGGGAACAGATATAAACTGAAGAAGGGCATATTTAGACTAGACGTTAGGAAGAATTTCTTCACCATGGGAGTGGTGAGACTGGAATAGGTTGCCCAGGGGAAGTTGTGAATGCCCCTTCCCTGGAGGTGTTTAAGGCCAGGTTGGATGGGGCCTTGGGTAACCTGATCTAGTGGGATGTCCCTGTCCATGGCAGGAGGGTTGGAACTAGATGATCTTTAAGGCCCCTTCCAACCCTAAGTATTCTATGATTCTATGATTCTAACAGTGCTACCCATGGAGTCTTCACAATGGGTGACAAAATTCAAATATATTGGCAAGGGAATGTGGCATTGGGACCTCCGGTCTTTGAGACCTGGAAGGTTCCTCTAAAGTCAAAACCAGATAGAATATTGTTTGAACAAAATCGTACCTATACTCGAGCATTAATAAATGTAACTTTTGAGGCACCTGTGAATGTGAGTGGGAATGTTGCCAGAATTAGTGATCCCATAAAACTGGACTCTGAGGAAAAGAATCATACCTGTGAAACTTTTCCTTGGGACCCCACATTTCACCTGTTCTATGTGCCAGACTATTATGAAGCCAACTACACTGTGCTGTGATGCATTTCCTGGTGCATTTCCCTTCCAAAACAACAAAATCCAGCTGGAAGAGACTTGAACAAATTATCATTCATCTGGTCACGACAGGGAAGAAAATGCCATCATATTGACATTTCATCCCCTCACCATGAACCTGATAGTCCTCTTTTTAACTGCTCCAAATTTATTACGTGTGAAGATGGGCCAGGAGAACCTCCTGAGCCCTGGTTTGTTAACAGTGAAAGAACTTTGATTAGAGATATGTGCATCTGCTGGGGTTACCCGTCATCAGGATGGTGAAACAATGATACTACTTAACAGACAGAACTTATCATAACTGATGTGGGGTTCCCAACACACATTATCCCCTTAGAGGCATTCCCCTACACACATGACCGGCAAACACCCTATTCAACTGGACAGATCAATATGAATGTGATACCAGTAAGTAGAAATGGTTGGACTCGATGATCTATTAGGTCTTTTCCAACCTAGTGATTCTATGATTCTATGATCCCTCTCCCTTTGGGCTAGCTCAGGGATCCTTCGTTGGAAATTTAACTCGTATCTAACATTGACACATCATGCCGGACTAAAGTGTGCAGTGGGTATCCCTTCCCTATGCCCCAATCGGGTTTTCAATTTCACCATTCCACATAAGCAAACCCATCGTGACACATCAATTGGGCATCCAGAGTGGGCAATCTCTGGAATACAACGTCCAGACTACTATACCACCAGGCAACTGGTGGGCGTGTTTTTTGAAGATGTCTTTGCACCTTATAGAGTTGTTTTAAAGCGGCACCAATTTGTTTTAGAAAATGTCACGTGGCAGGTACACATCTTGAGTAACTGGGCAAGGTTTGCATTTGAAGAACTGAATTTACAGGTGCAACAAGTTTCAAAGATGATTCTTCAGAAATGTCAAGCCTTGGACATGCTGCTTCTTAAAGAGAAAGGAGTCTGCAGAATGTTAAACCTTACTGATGGAGAGTGCTGTGTCACCCTTCATAATGCATCTACCTTAATAGAAGCAGCTTGAGCCAAGATGAAGGAAGTAGTGGACTAGACTGGTGAACTGTTTCGATCAATGCAACCTAAGGACTGGTTCAACGTCTGCACTCTGAGCTCATGGTTACACTCCATCCTGCAATCATTGGAACTCAAAGGGTGGGGATCATGGTTTACAAAACTAGGATTAATGTGAGTTTCTGGATTTATGTTTTGATTATTTCTGCTGCATGATTAGCCATGCTGTCTTCTTTCTCTTCCCTGTTTTCTCCTGCTGTTCACTATATGCAACTTGCCACTGAAGAAGATGGATGCATGCAGATCACTCCGCAAGGAGAGCAACACACACCTGTTAGACTAACAGGCTGGTGTATGGACCGGGCCGGGCCTGGCATAAGTTGAATGGCTCAAAGCAGGTGATTTCTCCCAGCCCCAGTGACAAGGCCGGAAGTGCTGGAGAGCACCTAGGGAGGAGGGACATGCCTGAGCCTGTTACCTGTCTTTCCTCCATCTGATCTGGTGAGGGGCGAGGACAGAAAGTTTAAAAATCCCCATGAAAGCCTGCATCTCTCTCTGTTGCTCGCTTTCTCTGTTTCTTTGTTGGTCTTGCCTCTCTCTGTGTGTCCCTCTCTGTTTGTCTTGTCTTGTGTTTGTGTGTGGACACCCACCACCTTCTAGATCCACTAGACAAAGAAACACATGCTGCTACATATGGAGTTCCTAAGGTGGTGACTCTCTCTCATCTTTCCTGTTGCTTTTGTAAACATTTGTTGCTTTTATCCTTTCCTATCTTTTCTCCTTTTCCTTCTTTACAACACGTACAGCTGCAGTGGGCTGTAGGGGGAGGTCTTGTTTCGATTTTGCGTTTGACTCCAGGCAGCTTTAGGGCACTCTGTGCTGTTTTCACAGCTCAGTTAAGCAGATTGTTGCAGTGTTGCCAGGCATTGCTGACTGACAGTCTGTTCCGGTAACTTTCATGGCTGCGGCTTTTCCTGTCTGTGCTCTGTCCCGTATGGGTTGTTTGATCGTTTGAATCCAGTGTTTTAAGGGCATGCATCTTGTTTAGTAAAAGATGTAGATTATACCTCTAAACCTGAGTGATTCTGAATTACTATGGAGCCATGCTGGGACCAAGAACTCATTTTCTCTTAAAGTGGGCCGTGCAGCAGCTTCCACTCCTAACAGCTTCCCTGTGAGAGCAGGTCCTGGATTTTTCAAGTTTTGCAGACTATTTTGAGTACAGTCGAGTCATGTATGACCGTTCTAGACCAAAGCATTCCCCTATTCTACTTTTGCTGTTTGCAGTGAGAGCGCTACAAGGAGAAGGAAATAAGCATCAGCTTTCTGTCCTAGCACATTTCCTTCAGGAGAAATCCCTGGATGTGTCAATTTTACAGCTGGATCTTCGGACTGCTATCCATTGTGATACAGTGTACTGCAGCAAAGCTCTCACTCGTATGCTGTTTGTTGATTGCAGTGAAAGGGATCTCGCTTGTTGCCTTATCGATGAGGCCCGTGCCTTAATCACTACAAATGGTGCCCAATTTGAGAGGGACCCACATCTCTCAGGGCAAACCCTGATATTCAGGATCATAACTGCTGGATAGAAGTGTCCGTAGCAACGCCCGGTGTAGCAATTAAGGCACGGACCTCATTGATGGGGGCAACAATCGAGATCAACTTTATTTAGAGAATGCAAACCTTATATAGTGCCTCTGTATCCAGTAACAGCTATCCCAGTGAATTTCTACCCGTGAGAATCCCGCAGTGCAGCAAGAGTGCAACCCTCCTGTTTTCCACAGATGTGCCCCTTATCTTCATGTTTTCCACCTAGTGCTTTCCTCTCCTATTAACCCACGGGTCTTAATAAAGATTCCAAGGTCTCAACAAGCTAGCAAGCATGAGAACATTGGCCGTTTGTCCCGTGCTTGCTGCTAATATCGCAGGTACACCAAGGCATCGGCCGTTTGCCCCACAGCCCGGTTGGACGAATTTTGGCCAGTGTGGAGCACTGAAGCAGTCCAGACAAGTAAAAGTCTTGAAAAAAGATGAGCAACTGGGAACTCGGGAATAATGGGGTCTTCGCTGACTGTGGAGGAGCGGAGTATACTAGATATCTTAAAATCAAGATTAAAGAAACAGGATGTTAACTATGCTGAGCGACGACTCAGGACTTTATTAAAATGGATACAGAGTCAGAATCCAGGTTTAGATTTGTCTCCTGCATGTGATATAAAAGTCTGGGATGCCACAGGATTTAAATTGTGGGATGTGGCTACCAGGGACGACCCTGGGGCGGTAAGCCTGTTATGTACCTGGAGATTAATGATCGAATCGTCAAAACACTTGGGATCACGCAAAGATTTAGCAGAATCATGAAAAAAGCAGGAGGACAGTAATATTCCATATTTGGAGGCTGGTACAGGGCCATCAGCAGCTGCCAATAATCCTTTTGATCCGGGGCTGTTCAGTCTCCCACACAGGGCCAGCAGACCGTGAAAGAACTTTGATTTATTTTCAACTGCAGAGGTGTGGTGACCTTAAACAGCTACAAACTTTCCCTGAGATTTGTTTGCGGGAGGCCAGAGACTCAAAAACCTGTAGAGAAGGTACTAACTGTGCTGCAGGCCGTGGCAGAGGCCACTGCCCTGGGCCAAGGGAGGGGCCACCCACAGCCACTTTCTGTAACGCAGGCAGTTTTGGGAACAATGTTGGTAGCAGTTCAAGAATCAGGCCAGTTTAAATAATGCAATTTTGCAATAGGCATGGATTTTGGCTTATCAAATGCTTATAAATGCATTTGATAAACCGGATGTCAAAAAGCTGAAACAGACATGACCTGTATAAGGCATTTATAGTCAGACTGAAGTATGTGCTCGACAAGCAGGTAGACAACCGAGCAGTTAAAGACGCCTTAATTTTACAATCAGCAATAAAAAATCCTAATGACGAACATAGAAAGATATGGTGCGGTCTGGAAAATCCTACAATAACAGCTGGGACCATTTACCTATCAAGCACAGCTGATGGCTGCTGCCCTGACTGTAAACCAAGACAGAAAGACATTCTGTTATAGATGCGGCAAGGAGACACATTTTAAACAAGACTGCCACGTGTAATGCCAGGATTGAGAGCCTAAAATCTCCCTCGGTGTGGAAAGGGTAAACATTTTGCCAGTCGGTGTAGATTAAAACAGGATAAGAAAGGGACAGTATTGTCGAAAAACCAGGAGCAGAGCACATTTCGGAGACGCATGCTGACACAGATGCCTCCACAGCAAGCAGCATCTCTCACCTCAGAGCAAGAACCAGAGTCAGCACCGAGATAGACGCAGCCACTACAGTCGCAGTAGAGCTGCAATCATCTGCAGTTCACACAATACCACGGAAAGTAAAAGGACCATTGCGGGGTGGCTCTAGTGCCTTATTATTAGAGTGATTATTAATAACTTAGCTGGGAATCTTTGTTTTACCTGGGGTCATAGATGCAGGCTTTACTGGATAATTCAAGCAAGGGTATGGACGCCATCTCCACTAGTATAAATACCAAAGGATAGCCGGATAGCACAATTAATTTTGTTCAAAGCAGCTGTGCTCTAAGAAGACTATAGAGTGTGGCTCACAAGGCTTTGGGTCCATGAGAATCCCTGAAATACATTTGGTTTAGTCCTTATAAACTCAGCGTCCTATGTTGAAGTGCACATTAAGTTTTAAAAAAGAGGGAAAGCCAGAACATCTTAAAATGGCTGTAGTGCAACCTATTGTTGTGCATGTTCCACTAATCTTGTGGGGAAGAGATGTGTAAAGTACAATGGGAATAGGCTTTTGGAACAAGTGAAAAATTGGGTGCATTTCAAAAGTTAGTTGTGGGAAACCTCGGCTGGTTTGGGGAGTCAGTGTGTGAACTTAACACTGGCCTTGAATAGATGCCCATGTATCCTTGGAGAAGCTAGAAGATGCCAAGAAGAGCGGAGAAAACAAGACTAGGAAGCTGCTAGGCCACAGGTGGAATCACCCAATTATGAAGTTACAGCTGAGAAGGAGTAATCGAATTATGAACTGTTGGTCTCTAGCTAAACGAATCATGCATGAACGTGCAGCTCAAGAAGGGGTATAAAAAGTCTTGTAAAATCAGTAAAGATGTCCTTTTGCCCACAACTTCAATGTGTCGTGGCTTACCATGACAGTTAGTGGAGAGGCAAATAGATCAAGTGCATATAGTCCCATTTAATAGTCCTTGGAACACACCTGTATTTGTGATAAAAAAGAAATCTGGAAAATGGCGTTTATTACATGACTTTTCTAGACAAACTACAAGAGGCATTAAATAAGCAGTCAGGCCATATTGCCGCTAGAGAAGTTTTGCTTAAACAATTAGCCTTAGAGAATGCAAAAACGGACTTAGTGCACTGTTAATTGCATGATCACCTGTTACAAAGATTGCTTGTTTTACCAGAAGTGACTGATGCCGACTTTACGAGAGAAACGCAAGTAATGGCTTGGATGGCTATGCCTCCTGACTTTGTATCAAAGGGCACTAGAATTACTCAGTTGATTTGTTTTCCAGCACTTGTACCCCATGCAGGAAATCGCATACGGGGAGACAGAGGCTTTGGCTCGACTGATCAGTCTGTGATTCTGTGAACACAGAAACTACAAAATCATGAACCTGCAAAGTACGACACTCACAGAGCAATGAAGAACAATATTTTACCGGAATAGAAATACTTGTTCTGTTATTATCGACTAGTCATAATCAGCATTATATGGATGCATTGAGCTAACTTTGAAATGAGTGGTTGTGTCTGCGTGCATTTGAAGTGCTTCAAATATTTGTAAGACTTACAAATTGGTTTTGATTAATCTTGGAAATATATCTCTGGGACCTTTCAATCTCAAATGTCTACTAAGCCGGCAAACAGGTAGATTTACCTGGGGATCTTTGGAATGAAAGGCTTCAGAAGGAAAAATTTAGAAATACCTAGCAAAGCAACAAAAAAAAGGAAAGAGAGAGAGAGAAAAAAAATGGAAAAAGCCCAGCCTTGCAGCAGTGTGTGTGAGAGAGCCACCTGAATTTGTTCTTTTCAGCTTAACTGAAGTCTAGAGGAGTTAACTGTGTTATCTCTCTAGGGGAATGCCAATTTGTGAGAACACTCTGCATTCCAGTGTCCCTTATCAGATCAGAAACTGCTGCACCCTGGGGCAGACAACCATTAGGGATATTGGGCCAATGAATAGAGGAAAATTTAAAAGATTCATTATGAATTATTGAGTGGATATTTTACCACATCAGCCTTAAAAAACCCCATTGTAACTAGACTTGAAATTATTACAATGATAATAACCAAGGGAAGAAAAAAAAAGTGTTCAGTTATTATGGCAAGACCCGATGATCATTTATATCTCAATGACAAAAGAATATGCTAAGTGGTGCATGGCAAATAGTTTGAATTTGCAAGTAGCATTAACAAATGATCCAGGAAGTATTAATATCCACTTACCAAGTCATAAATTGTTTTCCTCTTTACAAACATTAAAAATAGAACAGAAGTCCTTATGTAGAAAGTGACTGGTTGACTGTCCTACAATATTTACTGATGGCTCAGAAAAAACAAGAAGAGCAGTACTAACTTGGAAATAAAATGGACAGTGGGTAAATAAAGTGTAGTGTATATAACAGAAGGATCAACACTAATAGTAGAATTATATGCAGTGCTAAACTCATCACAGTCCCTTTAATTTAGTTACAGATTCACAATATGTAGCCAGAGTAGTGCAATGTATAGAAAGAGGATGGTTGAAACAGGTAAACAATGAGTGCTTGTTTTTAATGTTAAAGCACTTATGGTTTCAAGTCACAACTACAAGAGCAGAATTTTACATAATGCACATTTGGAGTCACACGTCACTTCCAGGATTTATAGTCAAAGGGAACAGAATAGCAGACAGGTTGACAGCAGGGGCAGTCCAAGGCCCATTACCAAACATTATTCAACAAGCACTAACATTACATAATTTTATCACCAGCCAAGGCACTACATAGGCAATTTAAAATTTCATTAGAATTAGCCCAGAACATAATAAAATATGCCCAGATTGTAAACAAATAACCCCATTACAGCCTAGAGGAGCCATCCCGAGGGGATTAAGCGCTTTACAAATTTGGCAAAACGATATTACTCACATACTCAGTTTGGAAGTTTGAGATACGTACATGTCTTGATTGACATGTATTCAAATGTGATATGGGAACAGCACATACAGGGGACTCTTCAAAGGAAAAAGTGAAATATTTTGTCAAGGTCTTTGTAGCCTTGGAAATTCTCAAGCAGGTGAAAACAGACAATGGGCCAAGATATGTAAATGAGAAGCTTTTTCAAATCTAGGGAATAACACATGTCACAGGGAATAACACATACCACATTCTCCACAAGGACAGCGGTTAGTAGAGCGAACCCATCAGATGCTAAAAACTATGTTTTTAAAACAAAAAAGGGGGAATGAAGGGTGAAACACCATAGAATGGATCAGGGAAAACATTGTGTGTATTACATATCTTAAACGTACAAGAGAATTAGGGAACAGAACAATCACCTGTAGTAAGGCATTTTTTGTCTTTACAAGCAGAGGGTCAGCAGCTCAACAAGGAAGGAGCCAAGATATTATTAAAATCTTTGGAGTCAGGCTGATGGGAAGGACCATATCAGTTAATAACATGGGGTGAAGGACCCAAGTGGATGCCAGCATGATGTGTCCATCCGTATTTAAGCAGAGATGGTAATTATGAAGAAGATGATGGCTATACTAATATGGACAGCAATAATGCTGGATCTGTATCAGCACTCATGGACGGGACAAGAAGTTTGAAGATGATGCTGGTTGAAGAACTTGTTTTAAGGATTTTGGGGTTGGAAAACACCTTTGGTGGATAAGGATTGATGAGCTAGCTAAAGGCTTTAATCAAAATTGCTTTTCTTTGCATTAGTATACTTCCGTGTATCAGTAGTAAGATATTTCTACGCCTAATCATGTGTCAATGTTTTCCATGAAAGGTACAACAAGCAATTGATAGTTCGTGATGTTTCTAAACAAAAGAAGGGGGAGATGTGGGCATAAAAGATTCCGGTATTGCGTGTATGCTGGGGCAAGTGGCTGATGCCTTGGTGTACCCGCAATATTAGTGGCAAGCACAGAGCAAATGGCCTATGTTCTCATGCTTGCTAGCTTGTTGAGACCTTGGAATCTTGATTAAGACCTGTGAGTTAATAAGAAAAGAACAGACTAGATGCAAAACATGAAGATAAGGGGCATATCTGTGGTAAATAGTGGGTTGCACTCTGTCATTGTACTGCGGGATTCTCACAGGTGGAAATTCACTGGCATAGCTGTTTACTGGATATAGAAACACTATATGAGGTTTGCATCCACTCAGTAAAGGTGATCTCATTTGTTGCCTCATCGATGGGGTCCATGCCTTATTTGCTACATGTGGGCTATTCTGAGTATAGTCGAGTCACATCTGACCATTCTAGAATAAAGAATTCCCCTATTCCAGTTTTGCTGTTTGCGGAGAAATTGCATGCACAACCCCACTCTTTCCCTGCACTGTGCATGCAGTCCCTCACTGCCCCCACCTCGCGCATGTGCAGACTCCACCATGCCCCTCCACTGTGCATGTACAGGCCCCTGCTGCCCACTCCCCACGCATGTGCATACTCTAACTGCCCTCCCCTCTGCGCATGTGTAGACCACCCCTCCCTGCCACTGTGCATGTGCAGACACCCCCCCCCCCCCATCGTGCATGTAAAGCCCCAACCTACTCCTGCTTCCCATAAGCAGCCTCCCGGATCTGCCCTCCTGCGCATGCGTAGACACCCCATCCCCACCCCCACCCCCCCGCTGGGCAGTGCCCCCCCTTCCGAGCAATCCCCCCCTGCCTCTTTCCCCCATGCATACGTAGACCCCAACCGCCCTCCTGGCCTCTCCACATGCGCGAAACCCCTCACCCCCTCACTGTACATGAGATTTGTAGGGGCAGGGTTATAGGCAGATAGGGTTGAGTTTTGGGGTCCCCAGGGGCTTTGGGGGCTCTGAGATGGGACTTGTGGGGTCCCCTGGGGGTTTGAGCATGGCTTGGGGGGCTGGGCCTAGATTTTTTGGTCCCTAGGGGCTTGGAAGTGAATATTTCCCCCCCAAATGCACCCAGGAAGCAGAAGTTTTGTGGGTGCTCCAATTTTAGGGTGCCTTGAGCCACAATGTTTTGGATACCTCCCTTTTTCCATCCTGACATTGCCCTGGGTGGGAGATTTGGAGCAGGGAATTGTGCATTTTGGGGGGTTACTAGGGTTTAGGAGCCCCAAATTTAGTGGGTGCCCCCATTTTTGGATGCCCTAATCCCCAATTTTTGGAGTGTCCCCTGGATCCCAAATTTCCTCTCCCACACACTGTGCATGTGTAGTCCCCCACTGCCCAAATCCGGTCCGCCCACTGTGCAAATGCGCAGGCCCCCTCCACCCCCCCACTCCACATGTGCAGCCCCACACTGTCCCCTAGTTTCCCCCTCAAACCCCTTTAAATCCTCCCCCCATAGAATCACTAGGTTGGAAACACCTCTTAGATCATCGAGTCCAACCATTCCTATCAAACACTAAACCATGTCCCTGAGCACCTCATCCACCTGTCTTTTAAACACCTCCAGGGATGGTGACTCAATCATCTCCCTGGGCAGCTTGTTCCAGTGCCCGATGACCCTTTCTGTGAAAAATTTCTTTCTGATATCCAGTCTGAACCTCCCCTGGTGCAGCTTGAGGCCATTTGGAAGGGGGGTTCTTTTTCTGCCCTGTCGATGGACAGCAGGGAGGATACCCCTTTGATCAGGGGATTTTCTGGTGGCTGATTCTGCTCCTGTATCCTGGAGCTCAGGGTGTGGTTCCACCAGTCTGTCTCTAGCTCACACTCCCTGATACTCCTTAGCCTTTCTACTTCCTCTTTTGGCTCTGCCACCAGGCTGAGGAGGTAGTCCACTTGCTCATGCCTTACGCAACTGTACCCTTGCTGCCCTTTGTTTCCAGTGCAAACTGGTGGCACTCAGTGCAGCCCGAGACCTGGAGAGCTGCGTGGTTTTCTAGGAGCTCAATCTAGGCTGACGCATCCCATCGGACAGGTGCAGAGTATGCAGCCACCCACCAGGTGGACAACATGGCTGGGCTCCTTTTCAGCAACCGAACTTACCTCATGAGCACGGAGACCGCGCTCTCCCTGCACGCCCTGCCTTCGGGAACCTGCCCTTCAGATGAGGCCTTCTCCTGTTTGTAGCACTCTGTTCGCTAGCTCTCCCTGGGGGCCGTTTAAATCTCCCACAGTTGCTTCTGGGACCTACACGAGCCCCCCCCCCCCCCCCCCCCCGCGTCAGCTGTGACGTAGGAGCCGCCACTTCCAGGAGTCCAGACCAGCCTGCCTGGCTTCCTCTGGGGTTCTTGGGCTTCCCTAAATCTGGCAAGCTCCACTTCACCTCAATCTAGTTCCTGGCTGCAGCACTTACTGTGTCTGCCACGGAACGATGATGAATTAGTCAGTGAATTCTCAGTGCAGATACTGGAGTCACTGGAATCCTAAAGAAGCTACTGGATTCATAGAATGATAGAATCATAGCATCATGGTTACGGTTGGAAGGGACCTTAAAGATCATCTAGTTTCAACCCCCCTGCCATGGGCAGGGACATCCCACTAGATCAGGTTATCCAAGGCCCCATCCAACCTACCCTTAAAAACCTCCAGTGATTGAGCATCCACAACTCCCCTTGGTAACCTGTTCAAGTGTCTCACTACTCTCATGGTGAAGAAATTCTTCCTAATGTCTAATCTAAATCTGCCCCTCTCCAGCTTATATCCATTCCCCCTTGTCCTATCACCACAAGCTTTTATGGATAGTCCCTCTCCAAAAGTCCCTCATCCTTCAGTGGGGTCCCAATGCAGCTACTGGAGTCAGTGGTGTCCAAGCGAAGCTACTGGAGTCATCGAGGTATCAGTGATGTGGGGCTATGGGGTAGGGGGACTAACAATCCATGATATTTAAGCTTTAACATTTAAGATTGAATAGAATAACAATTATTTAGCTTTAAGGTTTTAGCTGCAGCTACTGGAATCACTAAGGTCCTGATGTACCTACTGCAGTCAGTGGGGTCTCAGTGAAGCTACTGGAGTCACTGGGATCCCAGTGGAGATGCTGGAGTCAGTGGAGTCCCAGTGAAGCTACTGGAGTCACTGAGATCCCAGTGGAACTGCTGGATTCAGTGGGTCCCACTACAGCTACTGTAGTCAGTTGGCGTCCAGTGCAACTTCTGCCGTCAGTGGGATCCCAATACAGCTAATGGAGTCAGTAGAATCCCACTACAGACAGTGGAGTTAGTGGGGTCCCAATGCAGCTACAGGAATCATTTGGGTCTCAAAAGACCAACTGGAGTAAGTGCAGTCCTAATGCTCCTGATGGAGTCTTTTCGATCCCAGTACACCTACTGGAGTCAGTGGGATTCCAGTGCAGCTATGGGAGTCAGTGGGGGTTCAGTGCAATTTCTGCAGTCATAGAATCATAGAATCACCAGGTGGGAAAAGATCCACCGGATCATTGAGTCCAACCATTCTTATCAAACACTAAACCATGTCCCTCAACACCTTGTCTACCTGTCTTTTAAATACCTCCAGGGATGGTGACTCAAATACCACTCTGGGCAGCTTGTTCCAGTGCCCGATGACCCTTTCTGTGAAAAATTTCTTTCTGATACCTAGTCTAAAATTCCCCTGGTGGAGCTTGAGGCCATTCTCTCTTGTCCTGTCCCCTGTCACTTGGGAGAAGAGGCCAGCTCCCTCCTCTCTACAACCTCCTTCCAGATAGTTGTAGAGAGCAATAAGGTCTCCCCTCAGCCTCCTCTTCTCCAGGCTAAACAACCCCAGCTCTCTCAGTCGCTCCTCATAAGGCCTGTTCTCCAGCCCCTTCACCAGCTTTGTTGTCCTTCTCTGGACTCGCTCCAGAGCCTCAACATCCTTCTTGTGGTGAGGGGCCCAGAAATAAACACAGTATTCGAGGTGCGGTCTCACCAGTGCCGAGTACAGGGGGAGAACAACCTCCCTGGACCTGCTGGTCATGCCGTTTCTGATACAAGCCAGGATGCCACTGGCCTTCTTGGCCACCTGGGCACACTGCTGGCTCAAGTTCAGTTGGCTGTCAACCAACACCCCCAGGTCCTTCTCCTCCAGGCAGCTTTCCAGCCAGACTTCTACTCTGTAGCACTGCATAGGGTTGTTGTGCCCCAAGTGCAGGACCTGGCAATGGTCGTGTTAATCCTCATGCCATTGGACTCTGCCCAGCGGTCCAGCCTGTTCAGATCCCTTTGAAGAGGCTCCCCAACCTCCAGCAGATCCACGCTTCCACCCAGCTTAGTATCATCCGCAATCTTGCTAAGGGAGCACTCAATGCCTTCATCCAGGTCATTAATAAAGACATTGAACAGGTCTGGGCCCAGCACTGAGCCCTGGGGAACCCCACTTGTAAATGACCTCCAGCTGCATTTAACACCATTAAGCATCATTCTCTGGGCCTGGCCATCCAGCCAGTTTTCCAGCCAGGAGAGTGTTCACCTGTCCAGGCCAGAGGCTGACAGTTTCCTAAGCAGAATGTTGTGAGAAACTGTGTCAAAGGCTTTACTGAAGGCCAGGAAGACCACATCCACAGCCTTTCCCTTGTTCAGCAGCCGAGTCACTTTGTCATAGAAGGCAATCAGGTTAGTTTGGCAAGACCTGCCTTTCGTGAGCCCGTGTTGACTGGGCCTGATCACCTGGTTCTCTTGCATGTGCTTCATGATCGCACTCAAGATCACCTGTTCCATGACTTTCCCTGGCACTGAGGTCAGACTGACAGGCCTGTTGTTCCCTGGATCCTCCCTGCGACCCTTCTTGTAGATGGGCACAACATCAGCCAGCCTCCAGTCCAGTGGAACTTCCCCAGTCTTCCAGGACTGCTGGAAGATGATGGAAAGGGGTTTGGCCAGCACATCCGCCAGCTCCTTCAATACCCTTGGGTGAATCCCATCCGGCCCCATAGACTTGTGGGTGTCTAGTTGGGCAAGCAAGGCTCTGACCACCTCCTCTTGGACCATGGGAGCCTCATTTTGCTCCTCCTCTTTTTCCATTTCTCCCCCAATAGTCCTCAGGATTAGGCTACTGAAAACACAGGCTCAGGAAAGTTCCTTATCTTCAATGTAATCCCTGCCTTAGTCTTCCCTTTGAAATGTCCCCTCAAAGATGACCTGGGGTGATCTGGAGCTGTGAGCAGCTCTGACTCACTGAGGACCCTCTTGAAATCATAAAGACCCTCTTCCGCCATGAGTTGCTTATTCCTCCCACAGCGCCATGGGGAGAGCCTCAGGCTGCGGGAATGAGTGACGAGACGGACTCCAGATAGATCTAAAGCAGAGACGTTTATCATTGCAATTTACAGGTTTATATATCTTTGCTCATCTGTCCATGCTCCTTATATAGCAACCTGATTGGTCCAAGCCTATTGTCCACGTGCTTGCCATAGCAATCAACATCTGATTGGTTGACCCACACACAACCTCCAAGTGTTGTTTCCATCCTGATTTGTATCTTTCCGATGCTCACCTCCCTGTTATGTCTGGCCCAATTCCAGCTTCCTGCTCCTACAACCCAAGGTCAGTTCAAGGTCCCCAAGTCAAAGAGGTATCGAACAGGTCTATGTTGCTATCGCTAATTCCCACACCAGGCAGGATGAGTGCTGACCCTGGCAGATGGTAGAGTCCCTGCCCTCGCACACAGAGCCAGTGGGGCAGGGACCCTGCTCTCAAGGACAGCCCGAGGCACCTCTGAGTGCCCAGACCTGTACTCAGCCCCAGCAGACAGCAGCCCTCAAGCCCTGTCCTTCTGTCAGTGCAGCAGGGAAGCCCTGGTCTGGAACACCTCTTTCTCCTCTGCATAGAGAAACTGGAAGAGACATCCTGAAAGATCCTGTAGTTTGTGCAATGTACCAGCTTTAGAAGATCTTACCAGGAACTGCAGTGTGTTGCCCTGCACCCAGACACTTACCATGTCAGGGACTGTGAATATTTCTTCACCAGCGAGCTGTTCTCTGTCCTCCAAATGCAGACAGCCTTTAATCTCTCTTCATCACCCCCTCTCCCCTTGATGCCTGCAGGCAGTGCCCTCAGCCCTGCTGGGCTTTGCAGAGGAGCTTCTCCTAGGCAGAGCTGGCTCTGTGTAGCGCTGCCCACTTGCCAGGAGCTCCCTCCATGCCAGGAGCCCAGTCCAGCTCAGCAGCAGAGGAGCAGCCCAGGGATTTTAATGACCCCTCTGGTGGGTTTGATGCTGAGTCCATGAACCTCAGAAACCATGAGGGAGTTGAACAAACCTCTCAAGAAGTCAAACACCAATGTTCCTTGTAGTGTTAATGGGTCCCACTGAGGGACACTGCTGAGAAAGCATTCTCTGAATGGCTTCCTCAGTGGCCTCTTGACGTAGCTTTCACTACTGTTACAGGAATAGGTGGGATACAAATTCCTATGAAGAGTGCCAAAATATTTCCAGTGACAGGACCAGAAAATTTACGGGCATGGATTCAACCATATGTAATGTCAACACCAATAAATTTATGGGGAAGAGATTTACTAAAGCAATGGAATGTATCTATCACTGCTACAGAAACAAATTTATTCTAAGGGTCACTGATCTAAAGCCCCTGCTCAAACTCCCTTGGTTAACAGAGAAACCTGTTTGGGTTGATCAGTGGTCTCTTAAAAGGGAAAAACTTGTTCAACTGCAACATTTAGTAGCCAAACAATTAGATGCTGGACGTCTTGTTCCATCTATTAGTCCATGGAATACTCCCGTATTTGTCATTCCTAAAAAATCTGGGAAATGATAAATAACTGCATGATTTAAGAGCTATAAATGCAGCTGCAGATTCCTTCACAGGAGCTGTTTTAACCCTTGATTAATCAAGAGCCTCACATTCCTTTTGTTACCAAAACGCTTTGGGTCTAAGCAAACAATTTAAAATTACACTTTCCCAAGCAAAAGACAATTCAGGCATTTCCTGAATGCCAACGTGTGACTCCATTACGTAAAAATGAAGGAGTTAACTCCTGTAGCCTTCATTCAAAATGAAAAGTGGCAAAAGGATGTAACCCACCTTTTGGCCACTTATGTTATGTTCATGTATCCATAGATACCTTTCCAGGTGCTATGTGTGCTTCTGCTCATGCTAGTGAAAAGGAGTGTGATGTCCATTGACATTGGACTTGCTGCTTTGCTACGCTTGGAATTCCTAAACTAATAAAGACAGATAATACCCCCAGATATACTTCTCAATCTACTTCTCTTTTCTTGCAAAAATGGGGCATTGAACACGTTACAGGTATAGCCCACAACCTTACTGGTCAAGCTATCATTGAGCATAGGCATTCAGCTTTGAAAAATGTGTTATTAAAACAAAAAAGGGAGAATGTGCCCCCACCTGAACAATTAGACAATGCTATCTATACCCTCAATTTTTTAAATACCAATTTGGTTTTTGGTAGAAATATGACCGCTGTTAGAAAGGGATTTCTCAATTTTTGACCAAGGTTATGTACAGGGACCCTATGCAAACAATCATCAGAATGGACCTGCTGAACTAATAATGTTGGGGAGAGTGTATGCCTGTGTTCTTCTTCCCTCAGGACCTCGATGGTTTCCGGCATGATATATTAAGCCCTACCAAGAGCTGGAAGAACGTGACCCAGAATCAGATGCCTCAGATGAAGAAGTTGAACCTGAATGATGATAAAAGACCATGGAAATGAGAGAGGACAACACAAGATGATCCTATCACCTGGGGAAAACTGAAACGACTATAATAAAGTGCAAGTATCATGATGGTAGTTGCGGGTATACCATCTATCCCAGCAAACACCTTCCTGGCATACTTAGCTATCACCATCAACAACAGTGCAGTAAGAATGATAAAATGCTAAGGCAGAAGCTAAAAAGATCTTAATAACTGTACGGCATGATGGAAAAGTTATAAAATGGGTAATGGAATGAATTGAGAGAATGGGAGAACACCATTTATGGGAAACTTTCTTTAGTTAGTCCCCAACAGGTACTGGCATCTTCAGTGTGTTTCTGCACCCTGTGGTAGTTGTTCTGCTAATGTTAAGTTGCTTGTACTTTGCCATGTTAGTGGTTTGTTACAGGATGAGGCAGGTGAAATGCTGCATTGACAACCAAGTGAAAGGACTGGGGCTGGCCAAGCGTCTCCTACCATAGTCAAGGGCAAGACTGGGTTGGCCTCTGTGTTTGCCACCAAGAAGACCTTTTAGCTCTGCTGCTGGCTGCAACCCAGTAGGCACTGAGCAATGGAGACACATGCCATACCAGACCTTGATGTGAGGGATGGAGTTCTTTGTTATAAGAGGGTCATCCAGGAGAGAAAGGCAGGCCAAGCAGCCTGAGGTTCACTATACAAAAGAGCAAGACTTAGCATAAGTAACCTGTCTTTGAACCTCCCAACCCCAAATGGAATGTGAGGAAACTGATTTTGTATGATTTAAACCTCCTTAAGCAGAGGAGAATGGGACAAAGAAAGCCAAGAACCATGTCTTTGAAGAAAAGAGATGGGAACACGATGCCTGAGTGTTGAAAAGCATCCACTGAATATTGCAGAGATGTTATCAGCCTCAAAGACTTTGGAAAGATGATAAAAGATGAGCCTTGCAAGGGCAATGAGCAGTGCTATTAAAAAAAAAATCCTGTAAACTAAATTAAATTTACAAACTTGGGCATTTGCTGGTCACGGTTGTGCTTGTGTTTTTTTATATACTTGCAGTGCTCAGAATCATCTGGGAAATGAAACAAGATCTCAAAAGAACAGAACTCAAGGGCCTGGCAACACTTATTGTGAATCTGATTGCCTAAAAGAAAAAAGGGGGAGATGTGAGTGCCATGCCAAGTATATGGAAGATTAATTGCGACTAAGATAAAGCAAGAATCTGGTACCAAGCATATTAGAATAAACAGTATTTAAAAGACCAGGTGTTCTGAACTAGACATGCATCTTGATGTTGCATCTTGAATGTGTGACAAGGCCAGGCTGGGAAAAATCACCTGGGAATAAGTGAATTGGAGATCTGGCTGAAAGGAGTCCAGAAAGTGTGGGATAGAAAAAAACTAAAAACAATCTGTTTGTCTGAAGGTCAGAAATACAAGGAACTGTATAAAGATCTGCCTGAATGAGAGAAGCCAGGAAAAGAGAAATTGTAGGAGTGCTTTCTTAATTTGACTTCTGCCATGCTGATTAAAAAGAATATGCTTAAAGAATACTGAGAGGTCTGTCTCCCCCTCATCACTGCAGTCTCCTCGTAGGCATCAGTGGCAGAAAATCATAGAATCATACCATCATAGAATCAGCAGGTTGGAAGAGACACATCGGATCATCGAGTCCAACCATTCCTATCAAACACTAAACCATGCCCCTCAGGACCTCGTCCACCCGTGCCTTAAACACCTCCAGGGAAGGTGAATCAAACATCTCCCTGGGCAGCCTGTTCCAGTGCCCAATGACTCTTTCCGTGATAAAGTTTTTCCTAATGTCAAGCCTGAACCTCCCCTGGCGGAGCTTGAGGCCATTCCCTCTTGTCCTGTCCCCTGTCACTTGGGAGAAGAGGCCAGCATCCTCCTCTCCACAACCTCCCTTCAGGTAGTTGTAGAGAGCAATGAGGTCTCCCGTCAGCCTCCTCTTCTCCAGGCTAAACAACCCCAGCCCTCTCAGCAGCTCCTCATAAGGCCTGTTCTCCAGCCCCTTCAACCAGCTTCGTTGCTCTTCTCTGGACTCGCTCCAGAGCCTCAACATCCTTCTTGTGGTGAGGGGCCCAGAACTGAACACAGTACTCGAGGTGCAGTCTCACCGGTGCCGAGTACAGAGGGAGAACAACCTCCCTGGACCTCCTGGTCATGCCGTTTCTGATACAAGCCAAGATGCCATTGGCCTTCTTGGCCACCTGGGCACACTGCTGGCTCATGTTCAGTCGGCTGTCAATCAATGCTCCCAGGTCCCTCTCCTCCAGGCAGCTTTATAGCCAGACTTCTCCTAGTCTGTAGCTCTGCACAGGGTTATTGTGCCCCAAGTGCAGGACCCGGCATTTGGCCTTGTTAAATCTCATGCCCTGAGGTCCAGCATGTTCAGATCCCCTTTGGAGAGCCTCCCCACCCTCCATCAAATTGAAACTTCCTCCCAGCTTAGTGTCGTCTGCAAGCTTGCTAAGGGTGCATTCAATGCCTTCATCCAGGTCATTGATAAAGACATTGAACAGGGCTGGACCCAGCACTGAGCCCTGGGGAACCCCACTTGTAACTGGCCTCCAGGTGGAGTTAACTCCATTTACCGTCACTCTCTGGTCCTGGTCATTCAACCATTTTTCCACCCAGGAGAGTGTGCGCCTGTCCAGGCCAGAGGTGACAGTTTCTCAAGCAGAATGTTGTGAGAAACTGTGTCAAAGGCTTTACTGAAGGCCAGGAAGATACATCCACAGCCTTTCCCTCATCCAGTAGGTGAGTCACTTGGTTATAGAAGGCGATCAGGTTAGTTTGGCAAGACCTGCGTTTTGTGAACCCATGTTGACTGGGCCTCATCACCCGGTTCTCTTGCATGTGCTTAATGATAGCACTCAAGATCACCTGTTCCATGAGTTTCCCTGGCAGTGGATTGTACCTTCCTTTTAATTCTGTGTTAATGGTAATCTTGTCAAACACATTCTAAACGGATCTCCTAGAGTGGCTAAAGAGAGACAAAATGAGTCTTTACCTGTCAAATTTGCAAATGTTATCCACACATTCTTTTGAGTATCGATTGCCCAGGGACCTCCTTCAACTATCACCCATAGGATTAAGAACATCCATAATGTTAACATCCTCCTCATTCTTGTCGACTGCTTTCGTGGTTGCGGCTTAACAGTCGTCATGCAGCAACGTGGGCTTAATCCACCTCGCTGGCGCCCAAACTGGTCCTGTATCTATTAAAACACAAGCATAACCTCGTCCCCATGTTAATATCTTATACGGACCCATCCATTGCTCTTCTCTGTTTTTCAACAGCACTTTCGCATTTTCTTGCACTTGCTCTATTTTTGACAACATGGTTTGCATATGCTTCAACATCGGCACAATTTGATCATCTCCCGCTAATTGTAAAAAATTCATCACATATTGCACCTTCATCAATCTGTTTTGCGGCATTTCCCCTGATTCCCCCCTTTTTTGTTTTGCTAACAGCATTTTTACCACTTGATGGGTATGTTCAATAATGACTTGGTCAGTGGGGGAATGTGGGATTCCCGTTTTATGTCATACACCCCACTTTCTTAAAAAGATCTGCATGCTCTGTGAAACATATGCCAGTCCATTATCCGTCTTGATTAACTGCAGGATTCCTAAAGTGGGAAAAGCTTGTCTAAAGTGTGTCTGTACATGGCGTGATGTTTCCCCTGATAACACGGTCAATACAACTGCCATTGAGTATGTGTCTATAGAAACATGCACATATTTCATTCTCTGCAATGTGAGTCACATCAGTTTGCCACAACTGTAACAACTTTAATCCTCGTGGGACCACCGTGAACAATGGACCTTTGGTGACTTGTTGCCAGTCTGGACAGGCTTGCACAATTGCTTTTGCCTCTGCGATAGGTAAATTGAACTGTCTCCTTAATACTTTTGCTGACTGATGAAAAAAGTCATGAGAAATTCGTGCCTGCTGCCACAAATCAGGCATTGGTTGCAATGCTAAAAAAACCCAGGCTGTGTTAACTTGTCCACTCTAGCATTTCCTTCTGTGCAAAACCCTGGCAAACTCCTATGATGACATACATAATACATTGCCCTTCACTGATTCATCAACTGTAGCAGTTGTTTTAATAATTCAAATAACTACTGATTTGAAACCTCTTTCAGAATTGATCTTTCCATTCTTTGCACAATTCCTGCTACATAGATTGAATCAGTAATAACATTCAAAGTTTGGTCAGGCCATTTATTAAAAGCCTCGACCACTGCCTTTAACTCTAAAATTTGTGGAGATGCTTGTATTAAAAATGTTACATTTCTCCATTCTTTTCCCTCCAACCATACAATTACTGCTTTTCCTGTTCTTTCACTTCCATCTGTAAAACCGGTCTGGCCTTGCACCGGCACTGGGCTTAATTTTGTTTTCTGTTCAAACACCACTCAATGTGCTTGTCACTGCTCAATGGCCTTTTGAATTTGTTCTAATGCCCATTCTGACTCTTTTGTCAATCTCTGTGGAGCGTTCAAATCTGTATTGCTCTTCAATAAATTAAATAAAGGTTTTAACGTCTGATTATCTATTCCCAGCAATGATCATACCCAGTTGATATTTCCCAACATCTATTACACATCATTTAGTGTTTTGATGTCAACGTGTACTGTCAACTTTTGTGGTACAACAGTTTGGTCAAATGTTTTCCATCTCAAATATTTCCATGGTGGTTGGGCCTGCACCTTCTCTGTGGCTATGGATAACCCTAATTGTTGTAAATCATTCACAAGCTCTATTTGACATTGTTCAGGCTGATCCTGTCCTGCCATCAAAATGTCATCCATATAATGAAGGACTATCAAATGCGGATGTTGTTGTTGAACAGGTTCCAGTGCCTTGGCTACATATTGCTGACAAATTGTCGGTGAGTTCTTGATGCCTTGTGGCAATACTACCCATTGATAGCTTTTCATAGGCGCTTGCTTATTTACTTCTGGCACTGAAAAGGCAAACTTGTCACTGTCCTCTGGACAAATAGGTATGGTAAAAAAACAGTCTTTGAGATCTATGATCAAAATGTTCCAATGTCTCAGAATCATTGTTGGTGATGGCAGTCCTGGCTGTAATGCTCCCATATCTTCCATTACTTCGTTGATCTTTCATAAGTCATGTAATAGTCTCCATTTCCCGGATTTCTTCGGGATCATGAACACTAGTGTATTCCACAGACTGACAGATTCTTTAACATGTCTAAGTTCCAATTGCTCTAAAATTAACTGTTGTAAGATTGCAACCTTTTCTATTGATAGTGGCCACTGGTCTACCCAAACTGTTTTATCCACTTTCCACTTTAGCTTGAGTGTCAGTTGCTGACCAGTGGCCATTATTGAAAAGGAGCCTTTGCTGGTGTACTGATGATACATTTCAGTTGTGATAACAAATCCCTCCCCATGAGGTTCATGGGGATTGCCACCACATAAGGTCTGGTGAAACAGCACCCACCATCGGGCAATACAAAAGTGACAGTCTTTTGGCTCATCCTTGTTTCATCCGCAATGCTTCCGACTCCTGTCAATGTTCTGTCTGATGCCGATAGAGGCCAATCAGAAGGCCAGTGTGATTTTGCTGTCATTGTGACATCAGCTCCAGTGTCAACCAACATCTCTATTTCTTTTCCATATCCCTTTGCGGTCATGGTTATCAGACCTCGCAAGACCATTCGCACCAAAATTTTTGGTTTCTGATTTTGAATCTTCATTGCCCATAATAACTGTTTTTCCTGAGCCATCAGTAAATACTGTAGGGCTGTCAACCAGTTGCTCTCTACATAAAGGCTTCTGTTCTATTTGTAATATTTGTAAAGAGGAAAACAATTTATTACTTGGTAAATGGATATCAATACTTCCTGGATAATCTGTTAGAGCTACTTGTAAATTCAAAACATTTGCCATGCACCACTTAGCATATCCTTTTGTCTTTGGGATATAAATGATTGTCGAGTCTTGGCCTAATAACTGAATGCTTCTTTTTCTTCCCTGGGTGATTATCATTGTAATCATTTCAAATCTAGTTACTATGTTTTTTTGATTGTTTACTTGTTTGTTTTTAAGATTGATGTAGTAAAATATTCACTCAATACTTCGTAATGAATCTTTTGAATTTTCCTCCATTCATTGGCTTAATATCCCTAATGGTTGTCTGCCTAGGGCCCAGCAGTTTCTGATCTGATAAGGGACACTGGAATGCAGTGTTCTCACAAATTGGCATTCCCCTAGAGAGATAACACAGTTAACTCCTCTGGACTTCAGCAAAGGAGTAAGGAGAAGCCTGGCTGGAAAGCTGCCGGGAGGAGAAGGACCTGGGGGTGCTGGTTGACAACCGACTGAACATGAGCCAGCAGTGTGCCCAGGTGGCCAAAAAGGCCAATGGCATCTTGGCTTGTATCAGGAACGGCGTGACCAGCAGGTCCAGGGAGGTTATTCTCCCCCTGCACCCGGCACTGGTGAGACCGCACCTCGAGTACTGTGTTCAGTTCTGGGCCCCTCACCACAAGAGGGATGTTGAGGCTCTGGAGCGAGTCCAGAGAAGAGCAACGAAGCTGGTGAAGGGGCTGGAGAACAAATCTTATGAGGAGCGACTGGGAGAGCTGGGGGTGTTTAGCCTGGAGAAGAGGAGGCTGAGGGGAGACCTTATTACTCTCTACAACTACCTGAAGGGAAATTGTGGAGAGGAGGGTGCTGGCCTCTTCTCCCAAGTGACAGGGGACAGGACAAGAGGGAATGGCCTCAAGCTCCGCCAGGGGAGATTGAGGCTTGAGATTAGGAAAAAATTCTTCACAGAGAGGGTGGTTAGGCATTGGAACAGTCTGCCCTTGGAGGTGGTTGAGTCACCATCCCTGGAGGTGTTTGAGGTGAGGGTGGATGAGGTACTTAGGGGCATGATTTAGGGATTGGTGGGAATGGTTGGACTCGGCGATCCAGTGGGTCTCTTCCAACCTGGTTATTCTATGATTCTGTGATTCTGTGAAAGTTAAAAAGAACACATTCAGGGAGAAAGTTAGGAGAAGTGAGGGTTCTCATACACACACACAGCTGCAAGGCTGGGCTTTTTCCATTTTTTTTTTCTCTCTCTCTTTTTCCTTTTTTTTTGTTTTTGTTTTGCTAGGTCTTTTAAAATTTTACCCTCTGCAGCCTTTCACTCCAAAATGTCTCGCATAAATCTACCTGTTTGCTGGCTTAGTGGACATTTGAGACTGAAAGATCCCAGAGATGTTTTTCCAAGATTATTCAAAACATATTTGTAAGTCTTACAAATGTTTGAAATGCTTCAAGCACACACAACCACTCACTTCAAAGCTAGCTGAATACATTCATACAGTGTTGGTTATCACTATTGGACCCACAATTTTTCAATGCTATGGATATTTGAACTACACATGGTACCTGGCACATACAACAATTTAAATGTGCACATGCATTATCTAATAAGGCTCATATCAATTGTCTAACAAATATTTTAATTCCAGTAAAATATTGTTCTTCGTTGCTCTGTGAGTGTCATACTTTGTAGGTTCATGATTTTTGTAGTTTCTGTGTTCATAGAATCACGGACTGGTCAGTCGAGCCAAAGATTCCATCTCCCCGTATACAATTTCCCTTGCTTGAATTATTCCAGTAAAGCCTGCATCTATAACAGAATGTCTTTCCATCCTGGTTTACAGTCAGGGCAGCAGCCAGTAGCTGTGCTTGATAGGTAAACAATCCCAGCTGCTGTTGTAGGAGTTTTCAGACCTCACCATATCTTTCCATATTCGTAATTAGGATTTTTTGTCGCAGATTGCAAAATTAAGGCTTCTTTAATTGCTTGGTTGTCTACCTGCTTGTCGAGTGTATCCTTCAGTCTGTCTATAAATGCCATATATGGGTCATGCCTGTTTCAACTTTCAACATCCGGTATCTTTATAAGTGATAAGCCAAAAACTGCGCCTGTTGTAAAATCGCATTATTTAAACTGGCTTGATTCTTCAACTGCTACCAACGTTGTTTAATCAAGTCACTTCTTATCCTATCTGTTAACAGTCCCTTCTGTAATGCTGAAACTGCCTGGGGTACAGAAAGTGGCAGCAGCTGTGGCGGGCAGGCCCCTCCTTGGCCCGGGGCAGTGGCTCCCCCGCAGCCCATGGCAGAGCAGTTAGTAGTTTCTCTACAGGTTTTTGAGTCTCCAGCCTTCCACGAACAAATCTCATGATAAGTTTGTAGATGGTTAAGGTCACCACACCTCCGCAGATAAAAATAAATCAAAGTTCTCTTGCGGTCTGCTGGTCCTGGCTCAAAGGGATTATCGGCGGGTGCCAATGGCCCTGCACTTGATTCCAAATACAGAATATCACTGTCCTTCTGCATCCTTGCTTTTTTTTTTTTTTAATCAAATACTTGAGAGCTTTCTGGGGGAATTCCTTTGCTTTTTACCCAAGCCAATAAAAGTTCTAGGGTTTTTCCTTCTATATGCACCCCCCCATTTCTTTAAAATATGCTTAAATATCTTCAACACTGACTTTTCTTCTGCTGACATATTCACACCCATTATCTCAGCTGCTCACCTGGTCCTGATGAGAACAGGTAGTTCTGGAACTTCTTCTATTTCTTCTCCTTCTTGAGCTCTGTGCCTACTTGGTCCAGCCAGTAGACGACTCATCAGCCGAGTGTTCCCCTCTGGACACATCTCGATGGGGTGTGCTTTATCGACCCAGCGTACTGCAGTATCTCTAGTTGTCTTCCAGAATTGGACTGCCAGTCGCATCACGTCAGGGTCACCATTTGTCGAGAGGATTGAGACACGGACTTCAGTCTGATGGATCAAAGACCCTTTATTGGGTTAGCTCTTTCTTTATATACCCTTTTGAGTTACACAACAGGCTGTGCATAAGCTGTCCATGCACCTATTTACAGTTTATTATTGGTTAAATGTACTTGTCCACAAGGCTATTACTAACATATTACTGGCTAAACGACTGTACATGCTAATAAACAAGTTACACTAAAATTAACCATGTTGATATTTTTCTTCTTTTGTTTTTCTCTCAGTTGCTTCTTCTTCCCACCGAGCTAGCTCTCTGTTTCAAGGTCTTGTCAGAGTTGCTCAATGTCAACAAGGCCCGCAGCATCAAGTCCTTCTTCCCTATAAAATGTCTCTACATTCAAGTAGTATAGGGACCTGATATACGAGATAAAAAGTGACAGATGGTCTATCAACAGCTTCTAGCAGAAGTCCTTTCTCCATGGTGACTGCACTCCTTTCTCATGAGCAGTGTGCTGCACCTGTGCACATATTGCCTCTCCATTGAATTTGCTTTTCCTTGTACCTAGCTGGAGGCTATCATCCAGAAAACTTTAGTGTCCCCACATTTAGCCTTATTCCCACACCCTTCTTGCTGCTCCTCCTAAGGATTTTGAACTCCACCATTTCATGGTCACTGTAGCCAAGGCTACCCTTGAGCTTCACATTTCCCACTAATTATTCCTTGTTGGTGAGAACAAGGTCCAGAATAGCACCTCTCCTCATTGGCTCTTCTATCACTTGGAGAAGGAAGTTATCATCAATGCATTCAGGGAACCTCTTAGATTGCTTGTGCCCTGCTGTGCTGTCCCTCCAACAGATATTGGGGTGGTTGAAGCCCCCCATAAGGACCATGGCTTGCAAATGCGTAGCCCTGAAGTATTCTGTGGTATGTGGATAGGAATATTCTAGTCAGGTCTGGCTAGGATTGTGTTGATTCCTGCCATGTATTAGCCTATTCTTGAAGCATTTTAAACTCCTTACAAGACTCACAATTTGGGAATAGTTTCCAACAAACATTAGAGAGTGTCAAAGCTTTGGTTTTACTTTAACTATTTTCATTAACTTAAACCAATCATTTAAGGTAAAATGTTTTCAATAATACCCTTTATAGACTGGATTGAGCAAGAAAACAACAACAAAGCAATCAAATACCTTTGAGTTAAAGCTGTATTTTGTCACCATTGCTGAAAACATTACAAAATATTATTTTATTTTCATTAAATACCCTCCTGAGAGAAGAATTCATGTACAGTTGTGGCTTTTCGGTTCAGTTCATTTCAGTTCATTTCAGTTCAGCAGAAACAACAGAATTTAGAATATGAAATCTTAACTTTGTACTGTCAGCTTAAGTTAAAACATATCTAATGTTTTATTATAGGCATGATAATAGGCAGGTGTTTATCATGTCAGCCAAAATCTGTGTATTAATGTCTCAGGGAAAGTGATTTGTCTTTCAATGTAAAATATATCCAGGTTATTTAAATATATATATATATTTTTAAATGTTGGTATAGAAAGGTCTTCTCATACACTCAATGACGTCACTCTTTCAGTCTGATCTACTCTGTACCCCCACGAATTCTGCTAAAAACACCCCACCCCACCCAAAACCAGTAACCCCTTGTCAACATCCAGTTAAAAAATAAAATCAATTCCAGAGTTAATAACCTTGTTGGAAAGATCCTGCTAAATCACCACTGCTATCTAGCCCCCCTCCTCCACTGCTCTTGAGAGTACGAGTACCTGGTATGATGGGAATTACCATGGTATCACACTGCAGAAATGGTAAACAACCTGTCAGCCTCAAAGATTCACTGTGTCTACTGTATTATTTGCCGTACTGGCCTAGAAGATGCTCCTACAAAAAACAGATGTTAATTTACAGTGGGGGAAAAAATAAACTTGTTCAAATCCACTCCAGAATTTTACGGAAATTATGCAACATCCGTAATATAAGGTACACAGAAACATACTTTATGCTACACAAAAAAAATCATTGGCTGGATATCTAACACGAACTATGAAACTGGAACTATCTGCTGATGAAGACAGGTTTGGGCTGGAATAAACGGAGAGAGCATGAAAGGAGCTGTTATGTGGAATCTGTCCTTAGGTGAGTCACTGACTCTACCTGTGTGCCAGTTAGTGGAAAGCGTACGTGAAGAAAAAGGTCCGCTGAACAAGAGGAAGAGTGAAAAAAGCTTTATAATCTGTAAATCACCGAAGCATCTGGCATTTTGCCCCCGGGGACACAAAAACAGGTATCTGCCTGCCTGCCTGTAAGGAGATGAAGTAAACAGAAAGAGTTTATGCTGTAGACACATCCACCATAGTCAAGGAGAAAGTCTTATGGTTGCAACAGAGATGTCTGGATCCTGTTGGGTTTGTTACTCTTTCATAGTATGACAAGGCATGCAAGCACAATATGCATTCTTGGAGAAAAGTGCCACTGGCTTTATTGCAAACTAAGACAACATGAGACTTCTAGGTGGAGACTTGTGCAGTACACTAGCCTGGAAAGTAATGGTTATGAAAGAAAAGGTTAGGTTGAACATTAGGAAGAAATTTTTCACAGAAAGGGTCGTTGGTCCCTGGCAGAGGCTGCCCAGGGAGGGGATTGAGTCACCTTCCCTGGAGGGGTTTAAGGGACTCATGGATGAGGAGCTGAGGGACATGGGTTAGTGACTGATGAGAATGGTTGGACTCGATGATCCGGTGGGTCTCTTCCAACCTGCTGATTCTATGATTCTATGATTCCCTGCCTTATCTGTTTATAGAGAGCTTTATCTGCTCACTCTTCCTGGTCCGGTGGCTTGTAGCAGACCTCCACTATATCAAGTACTCAGTACAAACTGAGTCATTCTTTCAGGAGAAATAATAATTTTTAGTTTGTGTTTCTTTCAACTATAGAGAAAATAATCAACAGCAACATATTATAAAACTCGGACCACCTAAAGAAACTGGACATTATTTGTATTTAAATTTATTTTCTGAAATGAATTATTAAATGTGACTCTTACATAGATTGTTTGGATAAAAAATGACAAAATATAGTTTTTTCCTTACTTCTGAGATTTTTAGTCAGTTTTTCTGTGAAAGATAGAGGTTTTACTTATTTAGTTTTGGCTGTATGCATTTTATGTTCTGCAGACAAACTCAAAAGATGCTAGATACCTGTATGCAGAAATACATCACTGCCTTGTGGCATTACAAAGCTTTTCTGAGCAAGAACCAGATGCTAACCAAGTAGACAGAGTCAGTAATAGCTTCTCAGCCATTCAACTGTAATAGTGATGATGGTGAAAAAATAACTCAAATGAGCATCAGTGGATCTTGTAAGCAGAATATTGTAATTCTTTCAGTTTTTTTTTTCTTTTATGCAGTGAAAATTGTACTTTTTTTCTCATGCTGACTACAATTTTCAGAGTTTCTGTTATAGATACCTTTTTTTGAGGCAGAAGAGTGTAATTCATTTTAGGTTCTTTGCTCACTCCTGTTAGAATGTAAGGGTTTGCTAGATCAAGTATCTACACATCTTGATAGCAGTGGAATACTCTTTTGACAAAAGGCTGAGAATTAAGGCATTTTAATATTGTCAAGCTTTGCCTAAATATTTCTTCAGTATATTTCAGTAGAAATGACTAGAGGTATTGAGACAATTAAGTGAAAGTTGAGTCCATTCGCAGCAGTGCTTAGGTAGTTACTAATGACTTAATATGTTTACTAAGATGGTTATTATGCAGTGGTTCACTTCATTTAAAACATAGATTCCTGATCAGCTGTAACAACTACCTCACTCGAAAACTTGCAAGTCAAGATTTACAGATTGGTTTTGGCAGCTCCTCAAAGTGAACAATGCAACTAAAACAAGACATGAGGGGCAAGCTGCTGACTTAATTCTACTCTAGAAGCTGTTAGTACAGCCCACAACAGGGCTGGGGTCACATTTGCAGAAAGCAAGGCAGAAACTGCTGTGAGACTTAAAAGCTTTTCTATCAGCAGAGGACAAGTCCCATTTTTGGGGAGAATTCACTTGCTTGTGCCAAACTGCTACAGGAGCTGCCAATTAAATTTGATTTTCTAATAGGACTGCAGCAGGCATGTTTGAATTGTTGTTCATAGCATTAGTTTTCCTCTTCAACTGAATAACATACTCTCCTTACATTAAGAACTTTTCCTTTTAACAACTATTCAATAAGAATCAAGTCACCTAGAGTAAGAACTATGAGTGACTGCTTATAAGGGAACAAGTCTTTTTTTCTCCCTTCTGGCAAATAGTTTGCAGTTTACAGTGCTTGTTCCCATTATCATTTGTTGTTTAACTACGAGGTCTGTCATAAATAAAATGATACTAACCCTAGAGCTCGAGAACCAAGAGTGGGAGGGGAGAGACAGAGAGATGGTTATAGAACATGTTCTAACCTGTCACAGTGAGACAAGGCTCAACTCAATCGCTTCACTCAGTACAAGTGGACATATGTTCAAGTATAGACCTCAGTCAGAAAATGTCAGTGTGCAACAGCTCACGCTTTATCTGTGAAGCAGTTTGTAGCTAACAACATTGCCATGATTGAGCACCCACTCTATTCACCAGACTTGGCTCTGTCTTCCCAAAGATCCAGTTGTTGCTCAAAGGAACCCATTTTTTGTTGATAGAAGATGTGAAAGCAAAAACGATAGAGATCCTCATCAGCCTTTCAGGAAATGATCTGTGGAATCGCTTTGAGCATTGGCAGCATCATATGCAGCTCTGTGTGTCAACTCAGAAGGGAACTATTTCTGAGATGACTGTAGCTGATTTTCTTAATATGTTAAATAAAAAGAGTTACAGGCACAGTCTCTATTTGTTTGGGGTTTTTGTGTGTCCAACCTTGTGTACCTCATGGGTTTTGAACAGGATGAGGTCAGTTTTAAATAACAGCATAGAAACATCCATTTGGATGCAAGAGATGAGATATTGCATACTCAAAAGCATTTATTTAAATCATCCATTTTCATGCTTTCATTTTCATTGAAGGATGTGTGAATAAGTTGCTTTATTTTTATAGATGCAACTCAGTTGCAGAGATTACCTCTTGTTACCACTCAGCCCCAATGGACCTGCTCAGCAGGATGGAGGGGGGTGTGTGTGTGTGTAGGTTTCTTTTGTATGTTTGTGTGGTAGTTTGGAGGGACCTCAAATCACTCCCGGGGTATACTCAACATTTCAAGTTTTACTTTGAACACAGTCAAAGCAACAAAACAGATCCCAATCTGTACTTTGAACACAAAGTCACACGCAGTTTACAACAAGAACTTGGATATGACCAAATTCACCCAAAAGTGCCAAGAAACAAAGAAGTGCAGTAGAATAAGGAGAGAGGATAAGGAGACAATAAGGCAGAGAGAGAGAGAGAGAAGAGCACTGGCACTATCCCACTACAGGCAGCCATATCCATATTCAAAGCTGAGATTTGTGCCCCAGTATCTACCACAAAACTAATGGGAATTTTGGAATGGCCAAGGGGGAAAGTTGCCAACAAATACCCTTGGTTATTTTCTGTGAGCCTTTGTACGTGTACCCACACTCCATCTCCCGGTTCACTTACTGGGGATGGTGCAGGAAGCTTTCCCTGCTCTGAAATATGAGGAGCTGGTTAAGGAGGAGCCAAAGGGGTTGTCTCCATGAGCTTTTCCCTTCGTTGTTCCCTATCTCCAGGGGACTTCCACATCTCTGTCAGTAGCTGCAGGTTGGAGAAAGACTACCCATCCATTAGCTCTTTTGGGATGCCTTTACTTATCCCTTCTTTCCATAGCTTGTATGGGGAAACAGGTTCCTCAGGCCTTCCACCCCATTTTGAGTAGAAAGGAGCACCTCTTGGTGCTTCTATCTGTCTAACTAAAGCCCAGTTCTTTCCATCCTTTGTCCAACATCCCACACGGCATCCATAATTCAGCAATTCCCTTGCTGCCTCTCCCCAAGTGAGAGCTGTGCCACCCCGAGGCCCTCCTGCTGCCACAGTGTGGGCATGAAAGATTTCACTGTAGTGTGTATGTTGGGACAAGCGGCTGATGCCTTGGAATACCTGTGATACTAGCAGCAAGCACAGAGCAAGCAGCCAGTATTCTTATGCTTGCTAGCTTGTTGAGACCTTGAAATCTTTACCAAGACCTGTGAGTTAATAAGAAAAGAATGCATTAGACGGAAAACATGAAGATAAAGGGTACATCTGAGGTAAATAGGGCTTAGGGACTGGTGTGAGAAGAGGGGCTTTGGGTTCTTTAATCATGGGGAGGCCCACGCACCCCCAGGCTTTCTTACCAGGGATGGGACACGCCTGTCTGCTAGGGGGACAAAAGCCCTCACCAAAAACCTAGTTAAGCTCATAAATCGAGCTTTAAACTAGATGTGAGGGGGGAGGGGATGGAGGCCAGGCAGGATGGGAGTGAGCCTGGAGGTGAGACTTCAGAGGCAAAGGGGTGGTGTGCTGGCGATGCCTGCCGGTGTATCACCACTAAGCAAGAGGGGGTGAGTGCAGCTGAGGATGGTAGGCAGCAAACTGGCACTGTGGCCTTAGTTAAGTCAAGGACTGCTCAGTTGGGGAGAAGCCCTATTGCGAAGGCTGAAGCTACGCCTGCCCAGCTGAAGTGCATTTACACCAATGCACGCAGCATGGGAAATAAGAAGGAGGAGCTGGAAGCTGTGGTAGGGCAGGGAGACTACGATGTCGTTGCCATTGCGGAGACGTGGTGGGATGACTCGTACATCTGGAGCGTACCCATGGTGGGGTATAAACTCTTCAGGAAGGACAGGAAGGGCAGAAGAGGAGGCGGGGTAGCCCTCTATGTTAGAGAGGGCTTTGATACCCTCGAACTGGACTACAGTCAGGATGGGACTGAGTGCCTGTGGGTGAAAATCAGAGGAGTCCATGGGCAGGAAGGGATTGTGATGGGAGTCTGCTATAGACCACCCAGCCAAGAAGAAGCAGCTGATGAGCTCTTCTACAAACAACTGAGTGTAGTCTCAAAATCGCTACCTCTAGTCCTTGTGGGAGACTTCAATTTCCCAGATATAGGCTGGGAGGATAATACAGCAGAAAGGAAGCAGTCCCGGAGGTTCCTGGAGTGTGTGGAAGACAACTTCCTCACACAGCTGGTGAGCGAACCGACAAGGGACGGTGCCCTCCTGGACCTGCTGTTTGTGAACAGAGAAGGACTGGTGGGGGATGTGAAGGTTGGAGGATGCTTGGGGCAAAGTGATCATGAGATGATAGAGTTCTCAGTGCGGGGTAAAATGAAGAAGGAGGTTAGCAGAACAGTCGCCCTCAACTTTCAGAGAGCAGACTTTGGGCTGTTCAGAAGGCTGGTCGGAAAAGTCCCATGGGAGGCGCTCCTTGAAGGCAAAGGTGTCCATGAGGGCTGGGCGCTCTTCAAGAAGGAACTCCTAGCAGCTCAGGAGAAAGCCGTCCCCAAGTTCCGGAAAAGTAGCCGGCGGGGTAAGAAACCAGCATGGTTGAGTAGGGAGGTCCTAAGAGACATCAATAGGAAGAGGAGGGTCTACGACCTCTGGAGGAAGGGGCAGGCATCCTGGGTGGACTATAGGGAGGAAGTGAGAACGTGCAGGGAAAAAGTCAGGAGGGCTAAGGCCCAACTAGAAATGCGATTGGCCAAGACTGTGAAAGACAACAAAAAGTCTTTCCACAAATACATCAACAGCAAAAGGAGGGCTAGGGAGAATCTCCAGTCCCTGGTAGATGCAGAGGGAACAAGAGTAACAGGGGACGAAGACAAGGCTGAAGTGCTCAATGCCTACTTTGCCTCAGTCTTTAACAGTAAGGAAAATTGTTCCCTCTGTCCACAACCCCAAGGGTTGGATGAGAAGTATGAGATTCCCAAGGTCCAAGAGGAGGTGGTTAGAGACTTGCTTGCCCAGCTAGATGCCCACATGTCTATGGGGCCGGATGGAGTCCACCCAAGAGTTTTGAGGGAACTGGCTGATGTCCTGGCCAAACCCCTTTCCATCATCTTCCAACAGTCCTGGATGACTGGGGAGGTTCCGCTGGACTGGAGGCTGATGTCGTGCCCATCTATAAGAAGGGGCGCAGGGAGGATCCGTGGAACTACAGGCCTGTCAGCCTGACCTCGGTACCGGGGAAAGTCATGGAGCGGGTGATCTTGAGTGTTATCAAGAAGCACTTGCAAGAGAACCGGGTGATCAGGCCCAGTCAACACGGGTTCATGAAAGGCAGGTCTTGCCAGAGTAATCTGATCACCTTCTATGACCGAGTGACTAAACTCTTGGACGAGGGAAAGGCTGTGGATGTCTTCCTGGACTTTAGTAAAGCCTTTGATACAGTTTCTCACAGCATTCTGCTTCGGAAACTGTCGGCCTCTGGCCTGGACGGGTGCACACTCTCCTGGGTGAAAAACTGGTTGAATGACCGGGCCCAGAGGGTGGTGGTAAATGGAGTTAAATCCAGCCGGAGGCCAGTGACAAGTGGGGTTCCCCAGGGCTCAGTGCTGGGTCCAGTCCTGTTTAATGTCTTTATCAACGACCTGGATGTAGGCATTGAGTCCTCCCTTAGCAAGTCTGCAGATGACACCAAGCTGGGAGGAAGTGTGGATCTGCTGGAGGGTCGGGAGGCTCTGCAAAGGGATCTGAACAGGCTGGACTGCTGGGCTGAGACCAACGGCATGAGGTTTAACAAGGCCAAATGCCGGGTCCTGCACTTGGGGCACAACAACCCTGAGCTGAGGTACAAACTAGGAGAGACCTGGCTGGAAAGCTGCCAGGAGGAGAAGGACCTGGGGGTGCTGGTTGACAACCGACTGAACATGAGCCAGCAGTGTGCCCAGGTGGCCAAGAAGGCCAATGGCATCTTGGCTTGTATCAGGAACGGCGTGACCAGCAGATCCAGGGAGTTTATTCTCCCCCTGTACTCGGCACTGGTGAGACCGCACCTCGAGTACTGTGTTCAGTTCTGGGCCCCTCACCACAAGAGGGATGTTGAGGTTCTGGAGCGAGTGCAGAGAAGGGCAACAAAGCTGGTGAAGGGGCTGGAGAACAAATCTTATGAGGAGCGACTGAGAGAGCTGGGGGTGTTCATCCTGGAGAAGAGGAGGCTGAGGGGAGACCTTATTACTCTCTACTACCTGAAGGGAGGTTGTGGAGAGAAGGGAGCTGGCCTCTTCTCCCAAGTGACAGGGGACAGGACGATAGGGAATGGCCTCAAGCTCCGCCAGGGGAGATTTAGGCTTGAGATTAGGAAAAAGTTCTTCACGGAGAGGGTGGTTAGGCATTGGAACGGTCTGCCCAGGGAGGTGGTTGAGTCACCGTCCCTGGAGGTGTTTAAGGTTAGGGTAGACGAGGTGCTTAGGAGCATGATTTAGGGATTGGTGGGAATGGTTGGACTCGACGATCCAGTGGGTCTCTTCCAACCTGGTTATTCTGTGATTCTGTGATTCTGAATTCAAAATATTTGCCATGCACCACTTAGCATATTTCTTGTCATTGGGATATGAATGATTGTTGAGTCTTGGCCTAATAACTGAACACTTCTTTTTCTTCCCTTGGTGATTTTCGTTGTAATAATTTAAATGTAGTGAATATGTTTTGTTTATTTGTTTGTTTTTAAGGTTGAAGTGGTAAAATATCCACTCAATAATTTGTAATAAATCATCTGAATTTTCCTCTATCATTGGGTCAATTATCCCTAAAGGTTGTCTGCTTTAGGACCCAGCAGTTGCTGATGAGTGACCCTGGAATGCAGAGCGTTCTCACAAATTGGCATTCCTCAAGAGAGATAACATCGTTAACTCCTCTGGACTTCTTCAAAGCTGAAAGAAAAAAAACTTAGAAAGGAAGGAGAAGGTGGGGGGGGACACACGATGAGTCACACACATACAGCTGCAAGGCTAGGCATTATCCTTCTTTTTGTATGTTTTGCTAGGTATTTTAAACTTTTACCTTCTGAAGCCTTCCATTCCAAAGATCCCCAGGTAAATCTACCTGTTTGCCAGCTTAATGGACGTTTGAGATTGAAAGGTTCCAGAGATATATTTTCAAGATTAATCATACCCAATTTTTAAGTCTTACAAATGTTTGAAGTATTTCAAACACACACACATGATCACTCATTTCTCAGCTAGCCGAATACATTCACACAATGTTGGTTATCACTATTGGATCCACAATTTTAGAATGCTATGACTATTTAAACTACACACAGTACCAGGAACATACAACACTTAAAATATGCACATGCATTATCTAATAAGGCTTATATCGATTTCACGTATGGTAAACCTTTTTTTTTTTTTTCTTTTTTTGCATTGGAAAGGTCACTCCACCAAAAGATCTGTTGTTGGCTGTGGTACGAAAAGGGCACACATTTGCCGTACCACACCAACTACTGGCAGATATAGGCACATCTGAGTCAAATTCCTTGCACCCGCCCACTGCACCCATCAATTTTCACCAGTGTCTTGCTCCCAAAGGTTCCCAGCAGCCAGGGCCAGGCCATATATCAGTAGGTATGCTTCCGGCGAACAGTGCAGAACCGTGATTAGGCTCCAACCTACAAAACACTTGAGGTCATGGTTAGTCAATGACCTGTTCCCTTTCTGACGCGGCGGTAGGCGTCCCACCATCCGAGGTCTTATCTGGGTGCACTAAGCATGCAGGCACCCATTTAATCTCTCCGTGTCTTTCTACCGCAGTGCATCCTTGCCCTAAGACACGCAATTTCCACCCCCGCTCCCATATTGAAGCACCCGGGAATCGAACTTGCACCTGGGGATAGTTAGTCTCTGCCTGCAAAAGGGAAAAATGTTTGAAAATTGGGATGTGTTTGCCGTGTTCATGATGGTTGAGAGCGTATAAGGCTTTTGCTAGAAGGAGATCCTGCTGTGCCCGGGGAATCATCCTTCCAGGGAGGTGTCCTTCCCCCTCTCCTAGCCACAGCAGTAAACGCTTGAGTGTCCCGTATGCTCGCTCCACGATCGCCTGCCCCTGACTATTCCTGGGAATGCCTGTTTTCAACTGAATGCCCCATCGTTCTGCCCTTTGACGGGTTAAAGCGCCGTATAGTTGGACCCATTATCTGTTTTCATAACCTCTGGTTTACCCAGCCACGCCATACATGTTAACCAGGGTAGAATCGTGGCTCTCACGGTATTTCTCGCATGCAAGGTGGCCATGATCACTGTGATGTACGTGTCAAGAGTGACCTGCAGGAATCGCCAAGGCCTAAAGGGTGCAAATTCCATAACATCAGTCTGCCAAATTCGATTTGCCTCAATACCCCTGGGGTTTACACCTGCTTCCCAGAGGGGACCAGTTTGACAATAAGGGCAAGCTTGAACAACTTCTCACGCATACGGTTTTGAAATTTTACATGCCCTTGCCAATGCATCAGCGCCGAGATGCAGCTCAGCATGCAGCCGCTTTGCCTCCTGCAATGCCCAGACCTTCGCTGTGGCATTTGCTCGGTCATTTCCTGCCTTATACAATCCAGGGAGCTTTTGATGAGAAGGAGTATGTATAACGGCCGCCTTTTCACTTCGAAGTTGCCCTACTTGGCTCAGTAACATGGCCGCTTCTGTAGTGGTGAAATGCATATGGATAAGTTTCTGGCAGATGGTAAAGACGTACAGCGAGTCCGTGACTATGTTTAGTGGTTGATCTGGGAAGGCAAGGAGCGCCAGTTCTACCCCTTTTGCCTCCAGCCACTGTGACGAGGCCTGTGGGTCATTATGTTCAATATGCTCCCAATTAGAGCCCTGCTGCCAAGTTGCGACCGCTTTATGTGTTAGGGATGATGCGTCAGTAAAGATCGTGAGTCCATCTACTGGAGTACTGGAAAAATTTGTCTCAACATGCAGCTGCAGCATCTGCAGATGGTGTAGCCGTTGCAAATTCCGTCCGCATTGGACCATTCCCTGGTAACCTTCTAAGGACGCTTGCAGTTCTGGTGAGAGTGCAACAAGGTTACCCAAAGGTGATGAGTAAGAGGAGACACCAAGACATCTGGATCTTTTCCAAGAGCCATGCATGCTGCCCATCGCAGACGCAGAATAATTAGCGCTGAGAGCAATCCGATGGTGGCTACCGCTGTCTTAGGGGCCTGACTTTGCCACAACAGAGGGCTAATTTCAGTGGGTGACCGCTCTTGGTACAGTACACCTAAAACACCGCCTTTAGTAGCGCACCACGTGGCGTTTACAGGAACATCTGCCCTAATTCTCCGCAATTCAGACTTTTGGATAATCTCCTCCACTTCTTGTAGCATCTTTCGCTCTGTAGCTGTCAAAGAGCACTTTTGTTCTGGGTGCGGGTCAGCTCCTTTCAGATGTCGGTAGAAAGTGGCCATGATTTCTTCGGGAATAGGCGCGAACTGACGAGCCCACTGCAGAGCTCCCACCAGCTGTTGCATCTGGTGCTTTGTGGCTATGTCTGGAGAGATCTTATTTTTTTGTATCCTCACCACTGTCTTGGTGATGAGTGCTCCCAAATACTGTTTGTCTCCCACTCGTTGAGTCTTCGCATCTGCAATATGTAAATCTCGATCCTCCAAGGCGTGAGTCACCTGTTCATAGAGCTGCTCTACTCTTCCCTTATCCTTGGCAGCCAGCAGAATGTCATCCATGTAATGTAGGATATTTGCATCAAACGCATGTTGTCGGACGCTGTCTAATGCATGAAATGCCACTATCTGGCAGATGGTGGGGGAATTCTTCATGTCTTGCGGCAATACCGTCCATTGACATCGTTTAGCCGGGGCTTGCAAATTGGTACTGGGCACCGTAAAGGAGAATCGCTCCAAATCAGCAGGGTGTAACGGTACTGAGAAAAACAGTCTTGCACATCCAAGATGATGATCGGCCAGCCTTCCGGTATGATGGACGCTCGAGGCAGTCCCGGCTGCAGTGCTCCCTTATCTCCCAATTGAGCATTCACTGCTCGGAGATTGTGAAGCAATCGCCACTTTCCTGTGTCTTTCTTTTTTATCATAAATACAGGTGTGTTCCAAGGACTATTAAATGGGACTATATGCCCGTGATCTAGGTGTCTCTCCACCAAATTTCGCAATGTACCCAATTTTTCACTCGTTCATAGTTCCAATGCCTATTCCCCTTGCATTTAACACATCTCTCCCCCACAAAATTAGTGGAACGAGCACAACTAAGGGTTACACTAGAGCCATTTTAAAATGTTCTGGCTTTCCTCTTTTGTGTTAATGTTCACTTCAACATAAGAGGCTGAGTTTGTAGGGACTAAGCCAAATGTATTTCAGAGATTCATATGGACTCAAACCCTTGTGAGCCATGCTCTACAGAGTCAGCTTGGAACACAGCCGCTTTGAACAAAATTAAATACACTATCCGGCTACCCTTTGGTATTAATACCAGTGGAAATGGTGTTCATAACACTAGTGGAGATGGCATCCATACCCTTGCTTGAATGATTCCAGTACAGCCTGCATCAATGACCCCAGGTAAAACAAAGAGTCCCAACCGAATTATTGATAATCATTCTAATTACAAGGCAGTAAAGCCAACCCCAATGGTCTTTTTACATTCCATGTTATTGTGTGAAGTGCGGACGATTGCAGCACTACTGTGATGGTGGTGATCACGTCTATCTCGGTGCTGCCTCTGGTTCTTGCTCTGAGGTGAGAGCTGCTGCTTGCCATGGAGGCGTCTGTGTTGGTACACGCCTCTGAACTATGCTTTGCTCCTGGTTTTCTGAAAATACTGTCCTGCTCTTATCCCATTTTGATCTACACCAACTGGCAAAATGTTTACCCTTTCCACACCGAGGGCAGATTTTAGGCCCTCTATCCTGTAATTGCGTGTGGCAGTCTCTTTTAAAATGTACTTTCTTGCTGTGTCTCTAACAATGTATTTCTGTCCCAGATTACAGTCAGGGCAGCAGCTACCAGCTGTACTTGATAGGTAAATAATCCCAGCTGTTGTTATAGGAGTTTTCAGACTGCACCATATCTTTCTATATTTGTCATTAGGATTTTTTTTTGTCACAGATTGCAAAATTAAGGTTTCTTTAACTGCTCAGCACATCCTTTGATCTATCTATAAACACCATATACAGGTCATGCCTATTTCAGCTTTCCAACATCCAGTATCTGTAAAAGTGTTTGACAAAACAAAAAGCCGCATCTGTTGTAAAATTGCATTATATAAACTGTGTTGATTCTCGAACTGCTACCAATGTTGTTTAATTGAGCCAATTCCCATCACATCTGCCATCAGTCCCCTCTGCAATGCCAAAACTGTCTGGGCCCTGCAGTGGCGGCGAGCGGTGAGCAGTCCCCCCCCCCTCAGCCCAGGGTAGCGGCCCCCCCACGGTGAGCTGCTCTGCGGGAGCTGGAAGGGTGGGGGTGGAATCCCTCGGCCAGGCGGCTCTGCTCCAGAGTAGTTAGTACATTCTCTTTTGCAGCTTTTGGAATCTCCTTTATCACTTTTTAACTAATTAGTTCCCAGCGCAGACCGCCGTCCCGCGCACAGATCAAAGCTTGCAGTATTTCAACTTCTCCCTGCTGCTGTGCCTCCCTCCTGACTTGTGCCCATTGGTCAGAAGGACAGGGGGGAGGTGGATCAGGCTCCTTCTCGGTGTCTCTTGGACCTGGATCAAGGGGATTGTTGGCCCTCCCGTCGATTTCACACTGACACGCCACTGCCAGGGGCTCCTCTGTAGCCATTACCTCCAGCCCTAAGTCAGCCTGTGCTTGCTCTATAACCGACCTTTCCTCTCTCAATACTGTTACCAGTTTCATAAGTTTTCCTACATCCTCTAACTTCTCCCCAGAGCCAGACAATGCCATCTCCAGCATCTCCGGCTTCGCTGCCTCCCACATAACTAAACTAAATATATCTGTCGGCTGGTGAATCCGGCCCTCCCGCTGTATCCATAGGATGATCGAGCGCACTCTTGCGGACTTGACCCGCACATCCGTACCGTGACTGTATTCCTTCAGGGCCCACACGACCACTTCTAACGTCTTCTCAGCCATGGCTACTCATACTCCCGATGTCAGTCAGGGCCGTCTGAGTATCACGTCGGGGTCACCACTTGTTGCATCTCAACAAACACCCCCCTGTACTGGACTCTCACTCCTCCCCGTCGAGGACCATTGAGACACAGACTCTAATATAGAGGAAGCTCAATGGCCGGTTTATTGATTATGCAATTTGCCTTTATAGCCCTGTCCCGCAAGAGGCCCTCCTTCGTGGGCGGTCCCTAACCTCTACCATCACATCCTGTGTTCTTCCGCATCGCCGTCCCTAACTTGTTGACCTACTCCGCCCACAGAAATACATCTTTGGGACCTTTCAATCTCAAATGTCCACTTTGTGAGAACACTCTGCATTCCAGTGTCCCTTATCAGATCAGCAACTGCTGGGCCCTAGCACAGACAACTGTTAGGGATATTAGGCTAATGAATAGAGGAAAATTAAAAAGATTCATTACGAATTATCAAGTGGATATTTTACCACATCAACCTTAAAAAAACAAACAAGCCTTTGACACAGTCCCCTACAACATCCTTCTCTCTAAATTGGAGAGATATGGATGGTACACTGGATAAGGAACTGGTTGGAGGGTCATATTCAGAGAGTAGTGGTCAACATCTTGATGTCCAGATGGAGATCCGTGACTCAGGGGTCCGTACTGGGACCAGTGCTGTTTTATATCTTCATCAATGACATAGCAAGATTGAGTGCACTCTAAGCAAGTTTGTAGATGACACCAAGCTGAGTGGAGTAGTTACCACACCGGAGGATGGGATGTCATCCAGAGGGACCTGGACAGGCTGGAGAAGTGGGCCTGTGAGAACCTCATGAGGTTCAACAAGGCCAAGTGCAAGATCCTGCACCTGGGTCAGGGAAATCCCCATTTTCAGTACACGATGGGGAGTTACGTGATTGAGAGCTGCCCTGCAGAGTAGGACTTGGGGATGCTGGTTGATGAGAAGCACAACATGAGCTGGCAATGTGCGCTCGCAGCCCAGAAGGCCAAGCATATCCTGGGCTGCATCAAATGAAGCATGGCCAGCATGTCAAGGGAAGTGATTCTGCACCTCTATTCCTCTCTTGTGAGACCTCATATGGAGTACTGTGTCCAGTTCTTGAATCCTCAACATAAGAAGGATATGGAGCTTTTGAAACGGGTCCAGAGGAGGGATACAAGGATGACCCGAAAGCTGGAGCACCTTCCATATCAGGACAGACTGAGAGAGTTGGGCTTGTTCAGCCTGGAGAAGAGAAGGCTCCAAGGAGATCTTATAGCGACCTTCCAGTACCTGAAAGGGGCCTACAAGAAAGCTGGGGAGGGACTGTTCACAAAGGCTTTTAGTGATGGGACGAGGGGGAACGGGTATAAACTGGAGAGGGTCAGATTTCGACTAGACATTAGGAAGAATTTCTTCACCATGGGAGTGGTGAGGCACTGGAACAGGTTGCCCAGGGAAGTTGTGGCTGCCCTCTCCCTGGAGGTGTTTAAGGCCATATTGGCTGGGGCCTTGAGCAGCCTGATCTAGTGGATGTCCCTGCCCATTCTAGGGGGGTTGGAACTATATGATCTTTAAGGTCCCTTCCAACTCTAACTATTCTATGATTCTATGATTCTATGAAATTGTGATTAGTGCATGATTTAAGAGCTATAAATGCAGTAATGCAGCTGATGGGCGCATTACAGCCCAGACTATCGAATACAACTATGTTACTAGCTGTATGGTACCTTTTTATAATAGCTCTAAAAGATTGTTTCTTTACAATCCAGACGACTGTAAGCATTTTGCTTTTCCAGTACCTGATGTAAATAATTCCGAATCCATGAAAAGATATCACTGGACAGTATAAGCGCAGGGCATGATGAGCAGCCCAACTATTTGTCAGACTGTGGTCACAGCCGCTCTGCAATCTCTCAGTCTACTTCTCTTTTTTTTGCAACAATGGAGCACTGAATACATTACAGGCATATGTCAAAACCCTACTAGTCAAGTCATCATTGAGCGTAGCTATTCAACTGTGAAAACTGTGTTCTTGAAAAATAAAAGGGGGAATATGACTCCCCAGGAAGAAGTAGACAATGCTGTCTATACCCTCAATTTTTTAAATGCTGACTTGGTTTCTGGTAGAAATATGACCACTGCAGAAAGGCATTTTTCAGTTTTTGAGAAATTATCACATCATCCAAAGGTTATGTACAGGAACCCTATGCAAACAATCATCGGAATGGACCTGCTGAACTAATAATGTTGGGGAGAGTGTATGCCTGTGTTCTTCCCTCAGGACCTCGATGGTTTCCGGCATGATATATTAAGCCCTACCAAGAGCTGGAAGAACGTGACCCAGAATCAGATGCCTCAGATGGAGAAGTTGAACCTGAATGAAGATAAAAGACCATGGAAATGAGAGAGGCCAACACAAGATGATCCTATCACCTGGGGAAAACTGAAATAACTATAACAAAGCACAGGTACCATGATGGTAGCTGCAGGTGTATAACCTACCCTAGCAAACACCTTCCAGGCATACTTAGCTATCGTCGTCAACAACAGTGCAGTAAGAATGTTAAAATGCTAAGGCAGAACCTAAAAAGATCTTAATAACTGTATAACATGATGGAAAAGTTATAAAACTGGTAATGGAATGAATTAAGAGAGTGGAAGAACACCATTGGTGGGAAACTTTCCTTAGTTGGTCCCCAACAGCTACTGGCATCTTCAATGTGTTTCTGCACCCTGTGGTAGTTGTTCTGCTAATGCCAATCTGCTTGTGCTTTGCCATGGTTGCAGGATGAGGCAGGTGAAATGCTGCATTGACAGCCAGGTGAAAGGACTGGGGCTGGCCAAGCGCTTCCTACCATAGTCAAGGGCAAGACTGGGTTGGCCTCTGTGTTTGCCACCAAGAAGACCTTTTAGCTCTGCTGCTGGCTGCAACCCAGTAGGCACTGAGCAATGGAGACACATGCCATACCAGACCTTGATGTGAGGGATGGAGTTCTTTGTTATAAGAGGGTCATCCAGGAGGGGAGAGCAGGCCAAGTAGCCTGTGGTTTGCTATAAAAAAGCAAGAGTCAGCATAATTAACCTGTCTTTGAATCTCCCATGCCCAAATGCTGTGTGAAGAAACTGATTTTGTATGATTTAAACCTCCTTAAGCAGAGGAGAACAGGACAAAGAAAGCCAAGGACAGTGTCTTTGAAGAAAAGAGATGGGAACACGATGCCTGAGTGTTGAAAAGCATCCACTGAATATTGCAGAGATGTTATCAGCCTCAAAGACTTTGGAAAGATGATAAAAGATGAGCCTTGCAAGGGCAATGAGCAGTGCTATTAAAGAAAAATCCTGTAAACTAAATTAAATTTACGAATTTGGACATTTGTTGGCCTCAGTTGTGCTTGTGTTGTTTTTATATTTGCAATGCTCAGAATCCTCTGGGAAATGGAACAAGATGGAAATGGCCTCAAGCTCCGCCAGGGGAGGTTTAGTCTGGACATTAGGAAAACATTTTTCACAGAAAGGGTCACTGGGCACTGGAACAGGCTGCCCAGGGAGGGGGTTGATTCACCTTCCTGGAGGTGTTTAAGGCACAAGTGGACAAGGTGCTAAGGGGCATGGTTTAGTGATTGATAGGAATGGTTGGACTCGATGATCCAGTGGGTCTCTTCCAACCTGGTTATTCTATGATTCTATGATCTCAAAAGAACAGAACTCAAGGTCCTTGCTACCCTTGCTGTAAACCCAATCTTCTAAAAGGAAAAAAAGGGGAGATGTGGGGGCAATGCCAAGTATGTGGAAGATAAAATGAGACTAACATAAAGCATGGAGCTGGTACCAAACATATTAGAATAAACATTACTAAAAAGACCAAGTGTTCCGAGCTCAACACACAGGATGACGCATCTTGAATGTGTGAGAAGGCCAGGCTGGAAAAAGCCGCCTGGGAATAAGTAAATTGGAGATATGGCTGAGAACAGTCACGAGAGTGTAGAATAGACAAAACCCAAAAACATCCTCTTTGTCTGAACATTGGAAATCCGAAGAGCTGTATAAAGATCTGCCTAAATGAGAGAAGGCAGAAGGAGGAGGAGGAGTTGCGGTAGTAGTACTTTCCTAAAGTGACTTCTGTATGCTATGCTGATAAAAAGAATATAGCGAAATCTGTGAGGTCTGTGTCTCCTTATCGCTGCAATATCCAAAACGTATCTCATCATTAAAGAAGGGCAAAGAAAGAAATCTGCCATTTCTAGAACTGAGACCTCAATGACAGTACAAATGGAGAGGGCACACATGACACCACATTTTAGTAAATTTCTTTTTCCTAATGTGGTCATGCTAGACAGGAGACCTTACTTTTAGAGAAATGAAGACAATCTAAAATATTTGTTTTATTCCATGGATTCTGTATTTTTTATAATGAGGCAGTTCCACCTAAAAGGCAGATAGCTGTCAAAGAGTTGCAAGAAAAAGATATCCAGAAAGGGAAATTGTTTGTGATCCATTTCATGCATGTATACATTTGATAAGTATTAGTTTGCCATACCAATTAATAAAACCATCAGCTATGGTTCACATTTCTATTCAGAACATATAGTGCATGGCCAGTCCTGCCCAAGTAAAAGTGAATTTTAATATATTTTCATTTGAAGGCACTATCAAATTATGTTGTATTGAAGTGCTGATATAATCTGCTGGCTTATGTGAGGCTCTACGACTATACTGCATAAAGAGCAAACTTAATTCTTCATTTGTTGCAACTAACATATCTGAAATTAACTCAAGTGTACCACATATCCATTTACATCTACCTGACAGAAGCTACCATGTACCACATTTTACATGCATGCCAATTCTAGTCAGAATACCTTTTTCTTACATTAAGTTAATGAATGGTTACTATGTATAATGGTTTGAGCATGAACAGATTTGATTTTCTTCACAGCAACTAGTATGGTGCTGTTTTGTATTTGTGCTGGAAACAGTGTTGATAGCATACCCCTGTTTTCATTACTGCTGAGCAGTTCTCATAAAGAGTCAAGGCCTGCTCTGCTCCTCACGCCATCCCACCAGTGAGCAGGCTGGAGGATGGGAGGCAACACAGCTGGGAAAGCTGACCCTAACTGACCAAAGGGATATTCCATACAATGTGACATCATGCTCAGCAATAAAAGCTGGGGGAAATGAGAATAAAGGGGGGGGGGGTTATAAAGACGAAAACATCCTGTTTTCCTGGAAATATCTAAACATCTGCCTGCCAATGGGAAGATGTGAATTAATTCCTTATTTTTTTTTTTACTTGCATATACACCTTTTCCTTTACATGTTAAACTGTCTTTAT